>JASTWK010000531.1:0-122514 GCA_030770225.1 Temnothorax unifasciatus | reverse complement strand
TCTTGTCACAGTTCTATTAAGTAATTAAGCGATACTCGACGCGCGACTCGCGGTATATGTCTATACAAGTTAAGAAACCCAAGGCACGAATAAGCTAAATAAAATGAAATAAATGGAAGACGTTCGAGCTAATGAATATGTATATGTAACGGGCGGTTCAGGCAAAAGCTAGAAGACGTGACGCGATACGTTAAATATAAGGGCGACGTGTTCATTAATTTTGTGACAATTCGCTCACGCGTCTTTTATTTGGATTTGCGAGATAAGTGAAATCAAGTTTCAGGAATTTCACGCCACACGAGATATCCTTGCTGCAAAATGAAAATGCGTATTCTATACGTGCATGACATCTGCCCGTCTTGTCGATATGTAATTATCAAGTTTGTGCAAGAGAGAATAAAAAGCTCGATGATTGAGATTAAAACTGGTATAACCAGCAAGTAATTTACGCTTTTATACACTATTACAACAATTATTGTAATAAATTACAGACCAGCAAATAGATAAAGAAATTAAAACTACTTAACAATTTTCTTTTATTCATCTAAAATACAATATATTTATTACGATTTATTAAAAATTATAATGTATTCAAATTACTATCTATTAATTAGGTTGTTTATCTAGTAATTAATATTAAATTGATTAAGTTGGAAAATATGTAAAAATTTAAAAACAAAAATAAAAACTTTTGCGCATCATTTATACCGCGCCTGGCTCTTAATTAGCCCGTTTTTTATATTCGTGGATTTCCATTGGAGCCTATACTTCGAATTTTAATATTAAACTGATTAGTTAATTTATTGAAGTATAAGATAAAATTATATTATAATGTTTTAGTATAATAAAAAATGTATTAAATAAGCTGAAAAAATAACAGTACTTTATTTTAACTTATAAAATTTAATTTAGAAATTTATCTCTCTTTTGTTCTTTCTATTCATCTAACTATCTCTCAATGAGGCAACTGATCTCTCTTTTCACTATCTTCACAATCTGCTCGATTTACTTTCGAGCGATTGAAGCATTTGAAAAATGCATGGCAAGCTTAGACAAGGTATCATGTCTGAAATGGGTTTAGCTAATAAATCTTATCTTTTTTTCTGTGCACACTCATACCGTCAGCAACCCATATGCACAGCAATTATCTATCATTTGCACTGCAGCAACGCCTCCTCAAACTTGGCGAAAGTCAATGTTGCCTCCATTAATCGACGTGCCGTTGCTAGAGGCCGCGGAGGAGACCGAGAAATTTTGTTTACGTTTTCTTGATTTTAACATTTTATATTTTACATTTTACATTTCACATATTGCATTATCTTATCTATATTTCAAGAAGAACATGTTCCACTGAACATGTACGAATGGGTCTCGATAACTTCCATAAATACGCAAGAAACGACGGGTTTACCCGCGGGTACGATGCACCGTGAAAACTGGATTTGCCATCTAAATGTGTTGTAAAGTGCAACCTTGTAAAATGCACACTGTGAATGTTGTATATTTTTATTAATTTATTTATTAATTTTGTTCGGCGACTGCTTTTGTTGCAATCGAATACGTAGATATTATTCGGGCAGAATCAAGCGATTTGTGCGTGATAAAAATCATGTTACAATTTAATTTTTGAGAAGCTATCTAACAAGTAATATTATCGTAGACATTAACATTACGTAATAAATATTGATATCTATGTATATTAATCTATGTATATTAATCGAAAACTATATGATTATATTTTATAGATATTCGATGGCTTACTGTATTATACCAGCTGTCGGTTTATTGCGTTATCAAAATGAGACATCACGCTCTTATTTTAAAGACGTCATTATTGTACAATAAACTCGATATAATTCGCAAAATTTAAGACGCAGTATCTTATTATCATAATCAGATTTGTCGCCTTTTAAATCAGAAATATTAAGTCATCAGCTACAGGTAATCCCTCAAGAACGAAGATGTAATCTCGTTACACCAGACATAAATAATGCAGTCGATCTTGCTCCTCTCACGGGGAAAAAAACTTTGTCTACGGATATTTTCCTTAAATTACTTTTTGCATCTGTCGTGACGAGCAGAAATTTGACAGAATAATCGAGATATCACTTAAGCTTATATTGGAACACATAATCATATTTTGAAACCCTCATACAAAAAAGAAACGATCGACAATTAATGCCATTTTTTGGTTGAGAAGTAGAAGAAAGAAAATACATGTCACAGAATACTGTAAAATATTTTGCCCTGCTATTTGCAAGTCACAGATCTTAGTTTCAAAATACTAGTGTAATCGCGGAGGTTACAGAAGCAGTAAGCGTCACGGCTCTCCAAGGATCCAGTTCCTTGCGCTACTTCTTCTTCTTCTTGACTTTCAGCCGGTTGCTTTAGTTCTTGAACGGTACTACATATTTTTACTTCCGCCCTGATCTTGAATAATTCTTCAACATTATAACAATACGTTCAGGCTTCTGTTCACGGGGCGTTTCCATTGCTGATCAAAAATGGGACGCGGTTACATCATTGTGATCACGTTTGTGAGACCTATAAACACACTTTTGCGATGTATTCGTTTTCGCTGCTAAGGTCAAATTCAATCATATTACAAATACGACAAAGATTTTTCATCTTTGCGCTGCGGGGACAACAGCATGAGTTGTTTTAGTACCAAGTTACTAATTGGTCATTATTGACGTAATAATACGTCATACGTGACATACATGTTTTTCATACCGTTCGAAACAGACGTTTAATAGGTGACAATTTAATGATAATTTAATGGTAATCAGTTGCCTTCTTTTATTTGCCATTAAGATAAGTTAAATAAACCGAAACGATTGCAAGATAAAAGATATGTCATCACATCTGATTAACACTATCTGATAAACACTACAGTTGAATAATTACAAAGAAGGTATAATAAATGCGAAGAACCCGACTAGAAATTTTGATAAGGTATACCTGATTTGTATAAGGACCTAATAAGGTGAGTGACGGGTAATCCTCATCAGGTTACACCTTACAATGTCCTGACAAGAACTAAATAAGGAAGACCTTTGTAAGGTTGTACTGATTAAATCCACATTAGGACTTTTATGTACCAACCTAGTGTATTATTTAATAAGGTTATGTTGATCGGGTCCTTGTCGGGATTCTTACTTACTTTTCCTAATAAGGTTATGTTGATCAGGTCCCTGTCGGGATTCTTACTTACTTTACCTATTGTGGTTTACCTTAGGTTTTAACGAGGATCATTTAGTTAACCTTACATTCACAGCACGCATGCACACACTCAAGAACGTATTTACGCGGGCACGCACGCGTACACACATCAAAAATTTTGTGTGTGTGTGTGTGTGTGTGTGTGTGTGTGTGTGTGTGTCAACTATAAAAATAATAATATAAAACTTATAAAAATAATATGCACAAATAAATATAAATAATGTATAGTAAAAGTTATAAAAGACATATTAAAATATAAAGAGATAAAAAGAATTTTTATATATCCTTTTTACACACACACATACACAAATTGATGTGTGTACGTGTGTGCACACGCGTGTGTGTAAAAAGAATATATAAAAATTCTTATTTTTAAATTATATTTTTATATTTCAATTCCCGTGTAGAAATTTGTTAGAAATTTGTTACTCTTTTTAAACTGAATTTGTTTCTTAAGATAATTTTTGAAAAATTATATATTTGCGCTGGTTATGACATATGTAGATTATATATAACACTTATATCAAATTAAGAAGTGGTCTACCACGTAAGGCAGTTGGCTCACGATCCAGAGGTCCCGAGTTCGAATCCCACCAAGGTAAGTTCGTTTTTATGTGTTTTTAAATACGAGAAAATATTTATAATTAATTATAGACTGCATCTTAAGAAACAAATTTAGTTAAAAAATAGTAATAAAATTTCAAAATAAATAATTTTTGAAAAATTTTTATAAGGGAAGGTCCTGATAAGGTCCTGATAAGGTACCTTATCAGGACCTTGCTAGGAATCCTGATAAGGTCCTGATACATGTACTGCGTTACATGACTTATTAGGACCCGATAGTATTACCTCATCGGGACCTGATCAGCAAATGAGGTTAACCTGATCAGGACCATGGGTTAAATTTCTAGTCGGGAATATTAAGTGCTCAAACGCAGATCGGAGGCGAGGGGGCGAAATTCCCCGTTAAGTGCAAACAACAGTTCCCCTGCTTTTGACGGAAAGCCCGTCAAGAGCGCCTCAAGACGGCGCGAGATTCGCGAAAGACGCGCGAAATGTCATCTCATTTCCATAATCAGATTAGCCGCCGCGCCCGCCGAGAGCCGAATTGCGTCGTCGCGGGGACCGACGTGTATAACCCACACGGCGAAAAACCGGCGAATAATCTCGTTATCCTGTTTTCGCGAGGAGATTCTGGCAGACAGTGTCACCCGCTCTCTCCTTCTGGCGTCTCTCATTCCGCCGCTACTTTTTTTTGCGCGCCCGTTGCCGGCGCACGTGCATTGACATCCACCAGCTGGCCAACTGGACACTGGACGACGTCATACTGTTCAGCAATTGAACGTAATGATATTCTGGTAGCGCGCATTTACGACGTCGCTCTTCCTTCGCTTCCCTCGTATACTCGCGACTCTCGTTGTCGTTAGCCGGCCCGTTGGCCATTGACCGACCTTCGCAGTTGAACTGTGTCGCACTCCTTTCGCTCACGCGAGTCTTCCTCGTAGGTCTTCGGCTTAAAGGCAAATTTACGCGACGAGATCTTGACGGATCGGCACGATGATATTGGCCTTCGAAACACGAGGACGAGATTTGTCAAAGAAATTGCGGATATTTAATGTCTGATGCTTTTTCCGAAGAGCAGATTTCAATTTCTTCAATTTCTTCGGGTCTGTCTCTCCTCGAATTGCGATTTATTACGATTATTGAATTGTATTAAAACATATTTATCAACTTGTTTTTTGTCATACTAACTTATATTTATTAATTAGGCGGCGCTTGTCGAAAAATAAACCGCGCAAATTTGCTTTAAGCACGTCGCGACGGTGGGCGCGCGCTTAATCTAGGAAGATTAATACTCGCGAGAAGAATGCGACTTTCCTACGCTCATTTCGCGCTCACCCGGTTGTTAAAGACGATCATCGCGGACGTAACTCGTAACTCATGACGGACACATGAAGACGAAGGGCAAAGGGTTGATCTAACCGGTATGCAGGGGTTGCATGTTGATCGTACATTGCGATTAAATGCGTGCAGAAACGAGTCGCATTTTATGACATCGTGATATTCTCCAATGTTATACATGTTTATTTTTAGAAAAGTTTTAGAATTTTAAAAATAATATTTGGGGAAATCGAAAAATAATTTAGCTCCCTTTGAAAAAACAAATAAATAATTTAATTAACTAACTCTGAATTAATTTGCTTTTCACTGGAGATATAGAAGAAGAGCTGAATCAGCTTTCGAAACATGAAATGGAATAGTAATTATATTGTCATCAATTATTATTGTTGCTCAGATATATCCCAATTTCTGTCGCTCGTACAGTTCAAATATAAATTAATCATTAGATTCGATTGATGTGCTAAAAAAAGAACATTGCATTTTTCAAAAGCGACTCATTCCAGGTAGCAGAGTGACGTCAAATAACGTATTAATAACGTCTTAATGACGTCTCTAACGTCTTTAGACGTCTTTAGACGTCATCTTGCTACCTGGGATATTTTTTTTAATCATCGATTTTTCTTATCATTTTTTTTATTAACTCATTCTTTTTAATTCTGTTTTTTGTTTGTTTAATATCATCAAATATGAATTTTCTTTCTTTTGTTAAATTTAGTAGAGAAAATATATAATATATAATATATAACGTTAAGTGCTACTAGAAAAATCGCGCGAGAAAGATAACGGCAAAAATGTATTTTTAGATGTTTAGAGCCTAATTATCTACGCGGAAACAATAATATACGGATACAACTAATGGATATCCACAATTAACAATATTTAGCATAAGTGCAGAGATGTTTTTGATGAGACGCATCTAGCGAGAGCAGCCTTTAAAGCAAGTAAAATTCTACGGATACAACGGGCCATTACCGCGCCTGCAGATAAAATTCTTCAGCTTCAGGTACGCATAAACGGGCGATAAACGCTTGCGGAAAAGTAAGAGGTGCAAGATGTATGGGCAATAAAATTAGACCACGTACACCCAGGCAGGAAAACTATCTCTATCGAAGATTGCGAATTTTTCCTCCACCATTCATCACGCTTGTCGCGACAATGTGCCGTAATAAAAGTAGCGGATAATAATTAAATGCACCAAGTTACGCCAGACATCGCGAACTTCCTCCTCTAATTATTTCATAAAAAACTTAAAATTTATCCAGTTTTATATCATTCTTCAGAATATTATTATCCTACATATGGCTAAAGTAATTACTAGCTGCAAAAAATATGTGCCTTTGATTAAAATTGATTTAGCTAGAAATTTTTAGCTTTTAACAAGAAAAAAAAAGGAAAGAGTGAAGGAAGAAGAGATCTATGAAAAATTAAAATTGTTCTCTTAATAATCTGGATGCTGAAAGAGCTTGATTACCGCTGTATCCGCGTCTAGCGAGACAGGCATTATATTCGCGATAACAAAATTGCACGGCAACAATCGGTTCGCGTGAAGGTTGTCGATGTCCCTTAACGGCCCTCGTAAAAACCCGATCATCGGTCGGCGATACGGATGAGTACTTCATAGACGAGCCACCTGCTAGAGCTCGGTGAGAAAAAGAAGCAAAAGAGTCATTATCTAGCGCGCGTATAAGCGTTGGTAGTACGACCTGCGTCGTACGATTAATGATCATCATCTTAGAGACGTCCCCACTTGACGGACAGCCGCCACTTGACTATCTTGTTCCTCACCGAGGTGCAGTTAATGGCCAATAGAACATACTCTGCATTCAGTCGATATAACATGTGCGATCGTCGCAGAAGAAAATGAAGAAATATGTGCAACGTAGAATTAATACGATGCTCTCGATATATAAATTGATGCTATTCCGCACGCTCTTGAGAGTCTCGCGTGCGGAATATAATCTTTTTATGCACAGAAATGGTGGTCTTATACAATTTGATATTTTGCTTTAATATGCAAAATGTTGTAACCGATGTAGAGAGCTGATTTTTTTTCCTATCAGAGGTTACAGGTTTTAAAGCTATACAAGGCCGTTTTATATCGGCCTCGATAAGACAGGACTCATCTCTCCGACAGAGATGAGATACGTGCGATAGGTATTCAAAGGAAAAGTATCGATGTCTATATTTCTACTATTCATATGGAACTTGGCGTACGTGCAATTCGAACGAAATACGATGGCGGTAACTTGTTCGCCGACGCGGCGACGGTAGGTATGCCGTTGAAACGCGCGAGAGCGACAATCGTGATCGATTAGCTGCATGCTTCAATGGTGAGGAAAGGAGAATGCGCGCGCGAAGATTTTAGACGGAACTGAATTCGTGATCCATTCTGAAAAAAGTCGATATAAAACTATATTGATATTCATCAACGTCACACGTCACCGTGGCCGTCTTATAATGATATAATCTATGCGGAAGACATCGATATTCCAGATCGTCCGATACTTAATCAAAGACGCTTAATTATAGAGATCTCTGATATGTACGTGAATATTTAAAATTGCATGTAATCTGCTTTGAAAAAAAAAAAGAGAGGATTGGCACAAAATAATTAAGTATACGCGACTTTATAGATTTATATCGGTGAATAATCGATTTTTTTTCAGAAATTAATGTTAAATTTATGGAAGCCATTTAATTATGAAGATACCTGATACATGTGCGAAAACATTTTATATATGATTATTAGTCTATCTTAGAAATAATTGGATACGACATAATATATGACAATGACTAATTCTTACGGTAGAAATGAACATAATTTATGCAATCATTGGTAAGGCAATGTTCAATATTCCAGAAATGGATGTTAAAAGATTGATTTGAAATACACATTGAAATATAAATGTCTAGCCATAGAGATGAAATGAAATCAACAAATTTATTTCTAGGGTAAACTCGGGTATGATGGCCATACGGAAAAGATGGCCCATGGCTGTAATTTCTCCAATAATGGCTAAACAGTGCATTTTTGTAGTCATTCTCAAAGATAACACAGGCACACAAAAAAAAAGTTTTTTTTTGGCCGAGACACACTACACTAGTGTATTCCCATGTATTTTTTCCCGCTGAATCCGAATCCGAAGTCAGAATTGTCAGATTGGCTCAAATTTATGACCTATCCTTAAATTGAAAAAAGAAAAAAATGTTTTGGCCGAGACACTACACTAGTGTATTTCCATGTATTTTTTCCCGCTGAATCCGAATCTGAAGTCAGAATTGTCAGATTGGCTGAAATTTATGAGAAAACGTCAAAAAACTGCTCAAAATTTCTTATAAATTTGAGCCAATCCGACAATTCTGACTTCGGATTCGGATTCAGCGGGAAAAAATACATGGAAATACACTAGTGTAGTGTCTCGGCCAAAACACTTTTTCTTTTTTGTGTGCCTGTGTAATCAATATTTACAGTAGGGGAGACCGGGGCTTATTGGCACCGTTTTCACAATTTTGGCATTTGAGTTTTTATACAACTAATTATCATAATTAAACAGTAATAATATGATAGAGAGAACCTTTCTCTACATTTTCATGCCAGGAACGCTGCTGTATACTGTATAGTTTCTTTGTAATAAGTGAAATACGAACATGCTGCATTGTAATCAACTTGCCCCGATAGTAGGGTAAGTTGGCTATGCGACAAAAGTTCATGTTAAATTAATGAAAACGTAATAGAAACACAAAACGGGTAACAGATACGTACTTCTTGATAAAGATTGTATCGTTTAAAGTTACTTTGTAATGATTGAATAGCAAAATGCTATTGCAGAAATATAATTGTAAACTATTTTAGAGATGTAGCTTTCTTCAACATAAAAATATAAGTATAAATATATATCTAATTTCTATCAACATTGTAGGTAGCAAATTACATGTTCAAACAGGTCTCACGCGCGCGGCAACAACAAGTCAAGCTAAGCGTGTCTTGATATGAGCCAACATACCCCATCCCTACATACGTTTTATTTCAATCATTTTATTACAATAAGTTATTGTTGTTAGTCAAAATAACATGTCATATAGTAACGGAAACTTTCCTTTTAACTAATGATATGTCACTGTGATTTACTTCTCAAGCTGAAGAACATTATTAATACGATATTTTGAAACGCTCGAAAATTTACTTGCCACCTCTTGAATCAGAGTTTTCTCCTTTTCTATTGTAATACTTGTTTGATTAAAATAAAATTTTGGGAAAAGTACCTATGTCATATAAGAGATATTTTGTGATAACTTTTCCATTGTTTTTTTCGCTATAAATACATAAACGAAACGCATTGCCAACTTGCCTCTTGTGCCAACGATCCCCGGTCTCCCCTAGTTTATGTGCGTACACTATTTAAAATAACAATATTGTGAATATTATATCATATTTTTACTTTCGTGGGCCAGCAAAGTTTTTCATGTGTCCGCTATATATAAAAGCTGCTATAACATTGAATAAATTATAGTTAAGCTGCCGTAATCAACGTTACACACATAATTAAGCTATGTAAATTGTAATTTGACCTATAATTTGTATTTCTCACTATTTATTTAAAAATACTATGGTTATTTTTTCTGCTATGGCCATCTTTTCCTTAAAGATCAGATAAGATGGCCAATGCATACGTTGTGATACTTTGATAATATAAAATTTATGTTAAGTGTTTTCTTCTTAATTTCGATAGTTTTACGTACTTTAAGTTTCAGTGAAGGAATATACCAAACACTGTTAAAATATAACAAAAATAAATGTATGTTTATTGCATTTTAAAAAACTATGGCCATCTTACCCGAATTTACCCTATTTACAAACGTAAACAAGTTCTTTTTTCTCCAATTCAAAACTGATTTCTTAGAGAAATTTTCGATTTGCATGCGTTTTTTAAATATTTGTGAACTAATAAGAAAGTGGCAATAAAAAAAGTAACTATAATTTTTTTTACGTAAATTATTTTATTAACAAATGCCAAATCTCTCTCTTTCTCTCTCTCTCTCTCTCTCTCTCTCTCTCTCTCTCTTTGTATATTTAAGTTTCAAATTGTTCAATTTTTGCTTTTCCAGAAATAATAAAACTATTTTATTTATTTAATAACTATTTAAAATACGATAAATGTCTACTGTAAATTAAAATACAAACTTATATATAAGAAAATGATTATATGCCTTTATACCCATTAAAAACCATCATACATATATGTATACATCATCATTATTTTCAGATCATTCTTCTGCAATCACAATATTTTGACCCCGTTGTCGCGTCGATTCTTGTAAAATCAAAAAGTATCTGTTATTAGGCGTAATGCCTTCCTGCGTCGCCACAATGTTCACAACCGAACAATTGTTTCCATGTAATAGTCGTTTCCGACTCACGCTTGGCATCACTTCTGGAACTACCGTCGGACAAGTAATCCGGGTGCATTGTTCTCGTTTTCTTACGACAAGTGCATCGACTTGACGATTCGAAGGAGTTATGCAAGTATCGGCGAGGCGCGGCGAGCTGCGATTTCGCGATTTCCGCAGCCTCACGTCCTCGTGTTTAATTATCAACTAATGAGCAAGTATTTACGAGAGGCCATTAAGTCGCCGGGGACAGAGACAGAGACCGCACTTTTAATTCATCCTCCCGTAAAATCTCCCAACGCGAGAGATAGAGATGCTTATTTATAACTGTGCGTGCACACATTATCGCGCAACAGTTGCTTTATTCTTAATCTATTTACGTTAATTAATAACGCAAGCAATTTCACTGTTCTTTTTTTGCTAAGTATACCTGATAAGCTGAATAATTTTAATTTGATGCAAAACGTTTCACACACTATCAATGTGTTTTTTTAATTAGTATTTTAAGTTACATAAGACAAATTTGATTTTATTTGACGTAAATTTTCTGTATATTTTTAAATAATTTCCTATAAAAGTTTAATTATTTCAAAAATTAGATGTATTAAGACTTAAGAAAGAATTAATCTTCTTCAACAGCGATTAGAAAAAAATTACAAATTTCTCTAAAGAAATATACTTTTCGTTATAATAAATGTTTCCAATTAATCGTATCATAACTTCTTACTGATTGGCAGTCAGCCAGATTTTAAAAACTCGTATTCCATTCGATTGATCCTGATTTACGTCTCGAATATGTGGTAACGTGCATTGAAGAGACTTTTAATAGCGGCGCGGACATACGTTTGCGTCGGAAATAGACCACGTAGAGCGACTTTATGAGGTGACCTGCGGTAAAAGACAAGGAACTAAATTAAATCTAATGTGCGGCCTTCCAGAAAATCCTCCCTGCTTTAAATCATCGAGAATTCATAAATGCCCTCTATTCTTCTCTATATAGATTTAGAGATACGTTGACTCAGGTTTATTTACGTCGGTAAATAACTTTACGCCGTTTTGTAACTTTCAGTTAAGGAGTTCGAAGAATAACATTGAATTAGTATATTTGTAGTTCATAAAATCGCTTACTAGATTTGCAGTCTCGGTATCAAAACGACCATGAAATCTGTCGCCACAGTACTTTCTTTTACTCTTAATTGTGCGTCGGAACACGTTGAAGGTTGGATCGGGACGTGTCTTAAATAAACTCGGTAGTTCCTATTAACGAAGATATCGTCCACGGATCGGATTAAAAAAATCCGGATAACTAAAAGTCGCGTTTTGCCGTCGCGTGTGCAAATACCAAAAGGGGAACTGGTATTATACATGTATATGTATATAGGTATTGCGCAGATATTTATATACTTACAGGATTCGTCTATCTACACGTGTATTCGGCGTATTTACATGCTTACCAGGATCCAGGCGGATCCACTCTCGTACACGCAGTGGCGAAACGCAAAAGCGCGATCAGATAAGCATGTGCGTGAATTCCGACAGCGCTGAAGATGTTCAAGCGCATCTGTAAGTCGGCACGTTTGCATTCTCGGTTAATATCCTATTTGTCGGTCAATCTCTATCGATTGTATCTACTGTGGAGATTGGAATCCAAAGTACTCACTTACTCTCACTTTAAAGTTAGTTTCTACCCTGACACTTGTTATATCTTGATGATTCTTTATCGGGAATTTAGCTCCTTCAAAGGAGAAGGGAGGGAGAAAGGGAGGGAGGGAGGGAGAGAGAGAGAGAGAGAGAGAGAGAGAGAGAGAATATTTATCAATTTCTCGAGAACATCTGCACACTCGAATAGACTTTTATCTTTTGCTTTGCGATTTAATTTCTGTTTAATTATGAATGTCCAATTAATTAACCTTTTATCTTATCTAGAAATTTTTAAGAGATAATTTTTTCTTATTATTTTTTATATAGAAAATTATGAAAAATATCTTATAATATAAACATTTTTTCTTATAATTTTTATTATAATATCTTTAATTTAAAGAGATTATTATGTAAGTATATAACTTAAAATATATAATCTTATCGTGTCAATTTTTTTTCTAATAAACTTTTATAAGTACCTTACACAACTGCAACGATGTAAATTAAAAAGGTACATAAGTATAATCTTAAACTTTTCTATTTATATAATTTATGCTGTGATGTAAATCTTCATATTGAAAAAAGCTCTTATTTCCTTAAAGTCTTAATTTGCTAAAATAACACAAAATATACTGATATGCTGCGCTGAAGATTTTCTTACGTTTAAGAGATTATAACATTTAATCGAAGTTATTGCTTTCCAAGAACGAAAACTGTAGTAAGAAAATCCTATATGCGCTATGAATACCTATTAAGTTGCGGATACTGGCTTACTTTATACTATGTCATCAGTATCCGACTGCGACTCATTAATTCTTTATTAATTGCAATTTTTATACTTTTCACCAACAAGTATCATTTTAATATTTTTCGGTCATTATACGTAATGCAATCTGCAATGTCTTTCTGGAGGGCAGGCAACCACTTAGTAAGCGGTTTAATCACTTTCATTACCTGCTTTTATGTCGGTTATATTCACGGTAGTACGTCATATATTATGAGATAGATGTCTAAAATTATTTTTTCCTTTCTCATTACGGTATTTATGGCCATCGCTCCTTTAAATTTTTTCAATTCAGATTTCATAATCAGTTATGGCTTTCACTTTTTTATGATCGACATCAGCATTATTATCACTATTATTACTATCATTTCAATATAATAGTCAATCACATATGCTAATCGCTATTATCTTATTTTATTTAATTTGTATAAGTATTATTATTGGTTTAATAATCCAGATATTGGGTCTAACAATAATACAATTGAATAAATTACTTATGATTTTGGCATCCCGTGATAGCACTTTAATTGAAGCAATAGCTTTTTTTCTCAGTGTACTGTAGTCTCAATGTATAACTTTATTAATTTCTATTGAAAAAATTATTATCTTCAAGTATTTCAAATTTTCTAAAAGTCTAGTAGATCCCATTTAATTTGAAGCATATATGTCTTGTTATCCTGGATGAACGGTGTTCAATCAGCGATAAACTTACTCTCATTTAGACTAAAAGCAAGAACTTTTAAATACTTATATACAGTGTTTCATATCGACAATCTTCATTAAACTGATGTTAAACTGATGTTCTTTTTAGCTGAACTTCTTGCACGGTTTATCTTTCCTCTTGTTCTCTCCAACATGAAAAGAAAAAGAGGAAAGATAAACCATGCAAGAAGTTCAGCTAAAAAGAACAGGCTTATTGTTACCTCATTTTAGGCACCTGTCGTGTTTACGTGTCCATGCGCGTTAACATCCCGCAGCTCGCGCTGGCCCTAAAGTCATTAGCGCGAGAAGAGGTGTTATCCTTTTTTTTTCCTTCTTCTTTCCGCGGGCGTTTATCGTGTAGGCGTCGCATACCGCGGCCACAGAAGACATGGTAACCGGGAGGGGAGGGAGAGTCCCCCCTGCGCAACAATACTCGTCGTCGAGTTAAGTCGGGGGAAGCAGAGTAGTTTCTCTTTTCCTCTGCCCTCCCTTTATCTCGCAGCTAACCTCGTGTGTCTCGCGACTTTTCTCACCGTCTTTGATTTTTCTCGGCCGTCTCTTCCGCCGGTTATCTAAGGTCACGGTGCACATGTCCATGTCGCTTCCAGGCGAGAGCTAGGCTAAGGTCTGAGGTCTGACGCGCGTCGTCGGGACCGTCAGAGAGGTATAAAATCCGACGCCGCAATCCGAGACGCGGTTTCGTCGCGACGAGATCGGTAACGGTGTAAGTGAGGAGAAAAATGAGCAGAAACAGAAAGAGAAACAGGGGATTTGTTTTTTCGGATCTTCATATACCGCCTCTGGTTCTCGCGCCGGAAGTGGCGCGTCACCATGCGAATCCGTCGACGAAATTCGAGATGTCGATGGGCTCCCAGATACGTCTCTGCCCGCGCATGTTAGATCCGGCGGCTCGATAGAAGAAATTTATTGACACTGCTCGGGAGCTGAAAAAAATGTCGCTCGACCCACTTCGGATTAAACTAGTTTACTAATGGGACGCAGCCCAGCCACGATGGCTCATCTAATATTTATTACTTGGGAATCACATGGCTAGTATCTTTATGAGTGCAATCCACTTGACTCCAAACGCCCTTGGAAATATTTCGTCCTTGTTGTTTGTCAAATATTAAACAAAGACAAAATAATGTTCTGAAGCGTTTAAAGCGTCTAGTAGATCGCACCCTAATGTCTAATGGCTAAATAATATAAAATATTGTTAGCGAATAATTTTATTTCTTTGTGAAAATATATTTCTTTATGAGATATTTGTAAAAAATTATGTTTAATACGAGTTTTGCTTGTTCTATGTATTGCTTATAAAATATATGGAAATGTTTTTTGCACTTATTATCCTAGTAATTTTCACTTTTGCGGTTATTTATACGTACTTAAATATATTATCAACGAAACTTTCGCACGCCATCGTATTTTAATACATAGTTGCAGCAAAAAAAAACCTGCGAAATATGTAAGCTTTACATTACGCAATTGTGTATTAAACTGAATGAAAATATGCATATTTACCGTATATCTGTCATCGTATTTTCCCTATCAAATTCATATTAATCTAATATTCTTAATTTTATTTGGTCCAGTTCTGCGTGAAATAAATTAAGAATTTGTAGGAACATTATTTTCTTTCCTAGGAACACTATCGGTTTTCATTGTTAGACACATTTTTTTCTCATTTTTTCTCGCGTAATATTTTCGTTTCCTCAACCTAGTGCACAAAATTATAATATTTACCAATGTAACATGACATATGTTTAAGGGTCAGTATTGGTATGTCCGGTGTGATAGAATGACGCAAAGATTTCGTTTCCTATACATCCACATCAGGTAAATAAATGTAGTAAGTAAACATATACTCATGTATAATTAATTTCTCATTAAAAATAAAATGTTTAGGAACGCTGGTAAACGTACGAGGTGTCTCAAAGTCTCTCAAGTGTCTCAAAGTTACAATTATATGACCACTATAATTAAGAAGACAATTTGTACAAGACAATTCAGAAAAACTGACAATTATTAATTATGCGTATAAATAGTATATTATATACTACGTAAATTTTATCTTGGGGAAAACTAGGTAAATTTCAGAATTATATTCTAGACTTATCAGAGTATTTAAAGCTAGATTATCCAATCCACAGGCCCAATAGTTTTATATCTAATTTGGGAAAAATCTGTCATTGGCAATCTAGAACCCATGTAGATTTTCCCGACTATTCTATTATCTTAAAATCAAGATGAATTTCTTGGGCGTATTCTGGACCTAGACGGATATAATTCCAAACTAGATTTTTCTACCCAGCCCTATACTTAATCTTGGAAAATAGATGCAGATTTCTACCTGGGCTGTAGTCCAATTTTTTGTTAATTTTGAATACGTCGTTTCCCATGCGAAACTCCGTAGCGAACAATATCAAGGTTAAAGCATTTTGCAGCATCTCGCAGGCTCGCCTCTTATATTGAACGCGTGACGATTTTTAATTACCAGAAAGTACGCCGCGTGGCAGCAGCGCGTGTTACTATCGTGATGGTAGATTGAGTCAAATTGAATTTCTATAAGGTGAGTTATTTTAATCGACACAGGCAAATATCTCAAAAAATATAAAAGATACGGAAAAATGTTTCAGACAAAAGTTGTATGGTTTAAAAAGTGACACATGATTCTGATAAGAGTCATGTCGTAGATATTGTCGTTTTCGAGAAATTTTAAAGGCGACGAATTTCTTAAATAAAACTTGATTTTTTCTTTGAAATAAAAGTTGTAGATCTCGTCGAGACGTTTTAAAAGTCTTTTGTTAAGAATTTCCTAAGATATTTAAAATTTTGTTATAATATTTTTAATATAAAATATAAAATATCTCGTGAAATATTCGCTTTTCTATGACTTTACCTTTATACTTTTATAATAAAAGTAGAATAATAAAAGAAAGCAAATAATAATATTAATTATTACATTTACAATTTTGCAAAATTAAATGTGTCTATAAAATGCAATCTTTCATTTAAATCATACAAGTATTACAATAGAAAAAGAGAAAACTCTGATCCAAGAGGTGCTAAAGTAAATTTTCGAGCGTTTCAAAATATGGTATTAATGTTCTTCAGCTTGAGAAGTAAATTAAAGTGACGTATCATTAGTTAAAAGAAACGTTTCTGTTACTATACGATATGTTATTTTGAGGAACAACAGTAATTTATTGTAATAAAATGACTGAAATCAAACGTATATAGTGATGGGATATGTTGGCTCATATCAAGGCACGCTTAGCTTGACTTGTTGTTGCCGCGCGCGTGAGACCTGTATGAGTATGTGATTTACTACCTACATTACTGATAGAGAAGTTAGATATACATTTATATTAATATTTTTATGTCGAAGAAAGCTACATCTTAAATAATTTACAATTGTTTTTCTGCAACAGCATTTTGCTATTCGATCATTACAAAATAATTTTAAAAGATACAATCTTTATCAAGAAGTACATATCTCTTACCCGTTTTGTGTTTCTATCACGTTTTCATTAATTTAACATGGACTTTTGTCGCATAGCCAACTTACCCTATTATCGGGGCAATTTGGCTACAATGCAGCATGTTCGTATTTCACTTATTACAAAAAAACTATGCAGTATACGGAGCGTTCCTGACATGAAAATGTAGAAAAAGGTTCTCTCTCTCATATTAGTACTGTTTAATCATGATAATTAGTTGTATAAAAACTCAAATGCCGAAATTGTGAAAACGGTGCCAACGAGCCCCGGTTTCCCCTATATTAATTTCAAATTGTATTGTACTGTTTCACTTTAAATCCTTTTTAATTTATATTATTAAATTATGATCCTTTGTAAGATTCACATTGTGCTCGTAAGAATTCGGACGAAAATCGCAATCGAAAGCTACATACCATACGGGGATGGACGTGTCACCGCGGCGGGGGTGGGGGCTGCCGCATTACTTTAAAAGTCGCGTCCTTTAAAAGTTTAATAAAAACGATAAAAAATGGCGAGAGTTACATACAAAGAAGCCACTGAACCGGATTTCAGTGCCTCGCCGAAGCATTACCCCGGCGGGATCCGCGTTAACCACGGGGGTCCGCATTAACACCATCTCTACTGCTCACGATTGCGATATTGAAGATCTTCCTCGCTCGGAGGCTGCTTGTATACGAGGTGTCGTGAATATTGCGCATTTTCTTATTTGCGCATCTCTCAGGAAGGGCCATAAAGAAGTATATATTTCCTTCTAATGGTCTTGAAAGAAGTAGAAAAACAACGAAATAAATTAGGTTAATTATATTAATTAAAAGAGCAAGTTTCTGAATAAAATACAATAATCACTAATAAACCATACGAATTATTTAAATAATTATTACATTGATTTGACATGATGAGGTAGAACAGTCTAAATATCTCGAAATATGCAATAATGTTAAGATCTTTTTAGTTACTTAAAATACCTATTATGGAAAGAAAGGATCGATGCAACACTTGGAACACCTTGTATATAGTTATAACTAATGTGGAAGGAGCATAGAGGTAAAAATACGTTATTCGCTTCCGGGTGGTTAAGAATGGTCTAGGTGGGTGAGCGCGCGGATGATTGAGTTTGTCTGCGAGTATCTTGATTGTGATAATTACTGCGTGCTAGGAAATGGGTATTATGGCAGTAACGAACATCGATTGTCATGACGATTCTGATAGCCTACGGGCTGCGATTTAAGAAGTAATTAGAACGCGATAAATATTCCCTTTTTTCTTTTAAATATAAATTTTACGGAAACGTAAGCTTACGATAAAAATAAAATGCAGCTGAAAATAAGAGACTCTTTTCTCCCGACTACCTCCAATCACTGTCTAAAATAATTCCGAATCCATTAGCGCGAGAGATGTCAGTCAAATATCTTGAATCCCCTAGTAATTTAATGTTACCGATCCTCTAATTTCATAAGACAGGATTCAGCAACCGCCCCAGCGTTAAACGTAACCCCGTTAACTGCCCCGCATTCAGATCGCTGAATTGTTACGTTAATAACCCTGCACGCTGCCGCGAGACTGCGGTGTGCAATGAACAAAGAGTATCTCGATCTCTTCTCGACCTCGCGTGCGCCACCCAAGTGCGGGTTTCTTCCCGAGAGCGTGCGAGAGCGAGCGCGAGTGATGCCGTCGCGAGCCAACATTGAAGGGAACGAATAAAGGGCGGTCGAATTCTTCAAGAGACGTGACGGAACACGCAAAGTCTTCACCGCGCCTGCCCCTCTCTCTCTCTCTCTCTCTCTCTCTCTCTCTCTCTCTCTCTCTCTCTCTCTCTCTCTCTCTCTCTCTCTCTTACTCTGCCGACCTATCGAAATTATTCCTTCTCGTCTCAGTGAGACGCGCGCGAGGGAACAAAAGTAATCCGCAGCGCGTTCACCGTCTCTCGGCGTCGACCAAGAGAGGACGACGCGGTGGATGCAACCGACCGACCGACCGCGGGCGGGTCACAACATACACGGGTACATATACGGAGACGCCGAGGCAGTGATGTCCATGCGCGATTTACACGCCGCCACCACACCTCAATGGAATAAATTTACATGCGTCGCGGCTCAATGAGCTCGACCGAGTTTCGGCGCCGTGCGAGCCCGCGGGACGAGAAGAAAGCCTGCTAACGAACGCACGGTCTGCGTGTGAAGGAAGGTCCGTGTTCTGCTTGAGGGACTATCTGCGAAAGGAAAAGTCGCTCTTTGGCTTGTCGCGTTCGATATTCAAAAGCGTGTCATCAAAATTATTACGGCGAATGTGCAAAAGTTATTACATGTATTGCACTTTTAATATTTAGAAAAACGAAATGCTCCGAAAAGATTGGCTTTATATGTTGCACGTTACAAAGAACTGATTTATACAATCGTTGTTAGGAAAAAGGACCTGATTTGCTTCAGCATTATTTCAGCACGACTGCTGAAATCCGTATTTAGGGTGGATTGCTGATGACACATTTTGACATTCTCGGAAGTCGAGCATGCGACCAAACGCGCTAAGAAGCTTACTCGGTTAAAATAATCGATCAAACACGGCATCGACATTAAGTATATCGCGACAGGCTTGCATTTTATACACGAGCTATATTGAATCGATGTCAACGGTGTTCGAACAACGAAGGTCCATTATGGGTATTTAGATTTATGAAACTCCGATTACATATATCACGCTTTTGTCTCTCAGAAAATATGCGTAAAATATTTTAATTCAAACATTGTTCCGTGATGCACGGTTAAATTATAAATGTACGTTAATTGTTATTTCTCAGAACATTCTTAAGATTATTCGTACTTTTTGTACATCCAAATTAACATCAAAATTGTTATCAAATTTTTATTTATGTAATTACATTAATAAATTGAATTATTGATTAGTACAAATTGTAGATTTTATTACTCTTAATTACTGATTTTTCCAATCTTAAAATTCATTGTTTGTTAAACAAGTTATTTAGTTAAGCTTTTCTCAGTATTTGTAAAGAATTCCCCTGTTGATATTAATCTGCGATTTTCATGCGGGTTTCCCCCTCTAATAAAAAAAACATATTCAAGAAAAAACATACTGGAGAGATTAAAGCAGGTAGAAGATAACGCCGCGACTTTCATCGAGGGTAGATCTTACACAAGATAGTAGTTTTGCATTTTAATATTATCTTTCGTGGCAAAGCATGCGGACCAATGTCGAGGCACTTTACGATCCTATCATATCATGGGGTGAATAGCATCCCCTCCTGTCCGAACACATTAACTTTCACTCGAGATCATGCATGTCTCCGCGGTTTTTCCCGTCTTATCTTATTTGTCTTGAGCCAGAAACAAAAATATTATATTTTTTTCTAATAATACAGTAATTTAATTCTAAGACAAATTTGACTTCTCTATCGACTTCTCGACATAAAAAAAATAAAGATACAGATAGAGCTTTCTCAATAACGTTTCAATATGTACGTAAAGTTGATATTAATTCGTTAACAATTAATATAGGATGTACAGCAAAATAGAATTTAAAAAATTAATTAGAAGTGGCAATTGATGTCAGAATTAAAAGAGTAATAGAGAGAATTATTCAATTACATAACTATGTAAATGTAAAAAATTTTTCTATATATATATATATATATACATATATATATATATACATATATCTATATCTTTAAATATATAGAATACTAGCTGGTTACCCGAGCTTCGCCTCGGAGGACATATGTAATAAGACACGCAAATAATATATTTCTCTCTCTCTCTAAAAAATGCTATAAATTAAAAAATATTACTTTTTTATCGATTGAAGTTCAATTCCGTCGTATACAATTCTTTGAAATGCACTCAATTATTTCCTAAAAAATTGGAAAATTTCGTAACTGATTTCCAAAAAGATACCGGTTCCCAAAAAGATCGGTAACGAAAAACTATACAGTTTATAGCACTCCCCAGAAAATTCTATTCCTGTTTTATATACAATTCTTTAAAATTCGCCCGGGAAAAAATATTCTTATAATGTCTTATATGCTCATATATGAATTTTGGCCGCATAACCTCTTATATGGTCATATATGATTATATAAGATTATATAAGGACAAATAAAAAATGCCTCTTATAATGTCTTATATGCTCATATAAGAAGCGATCTTATATGTTCATGTATGAATTTTGGCCTAATAAGAGCTTATATGGTCGGTTTCCAGAAAATCGGTAACAAAAAACTATACACATAGTGGCACTCCCCGGAAAATTCTACCCCTATTTCATATACTTTTGGTAAAAATTCGGTTCAGGGGTTTGGGATGGGCGTTGATGAGTGAGTCAGTCAGTCAGTCAGTCAGGACATCTTCCTTTATATATATATATATATATATATATATAATTCTAGAGATATGTAGTTTTAAAGTTTCACACATTATATGATTAAAAAAAAAACAAGCAGAAAGAGACGGCGCGCACGCAGATGATAGCTGTGAAGCACGTGTAAATAATTGGAGTACGATTCCAGCACGAGATCTTCGATGAATCGAGTAGCCGTGATTCAGTTCCTCCTTAATTAGATCCTTCCTTGCGCGTATCACTTGGGTTTATCTCAAATTAATTCAAAAGCGTGCAAAATAGAGAAGTATAGGACATTCATACTGCATTCCGATAGATAAGGGGCAGTTTGTATCTTGAGGAACACCCATAGAAGCATCCCATCTGACTTGGAAGAGTGCCCAAGACTTGGAAGACTGCGCTTATTCTTTGTCATTTTCATTTTGTGTATAAAAAAGTAATTAGCTTTTATATTAAATATAAATATTATCAATTCACGTTTATCACGAGATTTACACTTTTTATAAGAAGAGAGAGGCACGCAATCTCTTAATTACAATAATCTGCAATATCGTTACAATACATTGTTTGTCACATTTATGATATACTAGCTGGTTACCCGGGCTTCGCCCGGGAGTCGTTTTTCTTCAAACGACTTTATTTGTATTTAAATATCCTTAATAAAAAAAAAATTCCTTCATCAGTTCAGATACCGATTTCCAAATAGATCGGTAACGAAAAATTATACACTTTATGACACTCCCCGGAAAATTATACCCCTGTTTCACATACAATTCTTTAAGATTCGGTCAATTATTTCCCGAAAAATTGGCAAAATTTCGGATACCGGTTCCCAAACAGATTGGTAACGAAAAACTATACACTCTATAGCACTCCCCGGAAAATTCTACCCCTATTTTATATACTTTTGGTAAAAATTCGGTCGAATAGTTTAAGAGTGTATAAAGAACATACATACATACATACAGACATTCTATTTTATATATATAGATGTACTAGAATTAAATTTAGGTAAATCTTTAATTCAGGTAGTCTAAAATTGACAGAAATTGATTCTTTCTTCTAATCCGAGTTACTTAATTAATATTCTTTCTAATGCTGATTTATCGTATACGCATGCCAATTATCTTATTGTCGCCCATTAATTCCCTCCCCGTGATTCTGAATCACTTGTTGCGGAGAGAAAGTGTCATCGGCGATCATCCGCTTCGCTCGCTTTATTTGCGCTTTTTGTTTTTGCGTGTGTTGATGGGATAAAGGATACCCGCGATGACTTCGCCGAACGCATTAAGGCGCGTACAGGCCGACCAAAGAATTAACGATGCCGTTGTGCATTAATTCATTTTATACGTGAACTTATATTCACTATTATTGTGAAATAATTGACAAGTATTTTGATTTATTCAAGAAAGTCTCTTCAATATACTATTTAAAGCAATTCTCCTTTTGAGGAAAAATAAGTGGATAAAAGACGGTGAACGTAAAGCACCCTGTACATACAGAACCTTTAGTTAACCGTAATTAGGATTAACCGACATCACTGACCCTCGGAACATCACGATAATGGGACCGGCTGCGTTTCACGAAGCGTCGCCGTCGCCTCTGTCTTATTGTTAGCCAGATGTCATTTTACACTCGGTATAACGCGGTTTCCATTAATTTTAACGCATGCATGAATTGAATGAGATCAACTCGTTGTACGGATTGCTATTCTTAGCCTCCGCGAAAAGCAAAAGTGCCGACGCGAGCTGTGAAGGATTACATTTCTTGACAATAAATTGTAGAATTTATTATAACATTAAAAACCACTAATGTTGAAGTTTCAAGAGTTTGCCCATAAGCGTCTTATGTTTCCTATTATGTGTCGTAGATACATGAAAGTCAATCATTGTATTGAATTGCGATGAGGTTTTTCTTATTTAACAAAGATATACATATATAATTAAGTAAATCAAAAAAAATTCTGAAAAGATTTACAAAGGACTAATTTTTAAATTATTTTAAATAAAACTAAATATATATTTATAGTTTTAAATTATATATAATAGTAATTTTACTAAACATTTTGTAATTTCTTGTATAGTGTTTTTAAATATTTTCTTTATTAATTGATTACTGTTTTATTTTGATTTATACTTTATTAAATAAATTTATTATTGATATATTATTAGTGTTACTTTACATAATAAACATTTTTATCATTTTTTCGCAGATTGTTTATCTTTATAAGCCACTGATTTATATGATAAACAATTCACTTACGCTGGTGGTAAACATCCGTGTTACGTAACGCTGCGCTGGTGCGCTGCACTTGAGGAATATTAATTTAAGTAAAATACGTAAACCTGTCTTTTTTTTGCGCCGGATATTTTTCCACTTACAAAATCTCACGCAGTTTAGTACATAATTTAACAACATGTAGCAGGATAATTTTCAAGGTGCGCACGTACTTGATTTCAATAATCGCCGATCGAGCGGTGATAAAGTCCCATACAAGTAAATGATCAATGAAAATTATTAAAGTGCTGACGGACACATGATTAACCTTGATTTACTTAATCTGCATAAACAAGCTAATGCGATAACCAAATTTCCATACACTTTATAAGAAAATCTAAAAGTTATACTATTCCTTTGTAGATTAAATTTATATAGTTAATCAGAATCTATACTTTGTACTAAAAAGTAAGCGTTAAAATATAAGATTTTTAAGCAAAAAAAAATGGGAAAAAATAGTTATTTTTGCAAAATCGTGGCAGCAACTATTCTCTATTAAATAGCCAATAAACGAGCATAATAAAAGGATGACTGTTAAATACTACGCGTGTGCGAAATGATAAATCAACGTTAATAGCTCGAAAACCAAGCGTGGCGAGCGTACAAACAAGGTGGGTGGTTAGAGGCATGCAAATCGGCGCCGTGCCGGCCGCATGCTACAAACATGATCTCGAGCGCACTTGACTTTAATAATCGTCGATCGGGCCGCGATAAATCGCCGATCGGCCCGCGAGAGAGATCCCGCTGAGGGACGCTCGCTCTCGCTCTCCGCGCGCCGGTGTCCAATCAGCGCGAGTTGAACCTAATTTAGAAACTGCGACGTTACAGCCGCGATCGCGGCCTGGGGCAACGCAAATTCGGCGGGGCCCGAGCGAGCTCGAGCGATCGCGGCCCGGGTGTACCTAAAAATTACGAGTGTGTATCTCCGACTGCATCTACCTGCATTGCCTCGCCCTCCAATTTAACGGCGCATCAATTTGTCATTTAACCCCTTGGCTGCCAAGCCCTGCCTCCGCGAGGTGTGCGCCCATCTCACTTATTTAATATCTTAACCCACCCGCGCATGAATTATCCCGAAAATTTATTGCCCGCCGGTGATTATTGCACTTTCCAAATACTTGCGCAGCTGTTTCCTTGATTATAAAAATACGACACTCGACAATGACGTCATCATTGTTGGATATTTGTGTTTCCATATTACAACAGTATTTTATATGACTGTTCAATTATTTATACAAATTAATGAAATATACTGATATTTATTGTATGTGACCTGATTACAATTATATATAAGTGTAGAACCTATCAATGTAAAGTGCGAAAGAGACTGACGCCTCATTAAATCAACTTGATCGATGAAGATGTATAGTTGCAAGTTCAAAAACTAGGCGTTATGATTCATTGTTATATATAGAACGGCTATCATCCTTGCGGATTGATGTCAACATGCGTCACAATAATTTAAATAAATATGTACCGTTCGATTGTCATTTATCATCGACACCCAAAAGATCCATCAGATCGTGACTACGATTTCTCGTTATTAACATTAACATTTTAAGACTTCATTGATTACTCAGCACGCATTCTGCTTGCTGCTAGTACAACGTACCTGTTGCAATCAATATTGAATGTTGTTTGGAAAACTGTGCTTGCGCAGTCTGAAGTCTCGCCTAAATAAACTTTTCCAACAAAGCGTTTCAATAAATTGTATAGTTATAATTCGTTAGGAAAGCCTCTAAATCCGACGAAGGGTGTTCCCACGTAAGCCGAAAGGGAAACGTTAAGCCGATCGATTATGAGGTGTCTCCGTTGGTCGGCGCGGCGGCGCTACGCCGCGCCGACACGCTAGAGGCGCGTTCCTTTAATGATGCATTAGCGTCGTGTTTTGACACGAAAAAGCGGTAACTGGCCGAGGTCGCATTCTTCTTCGGCTTTTCTCATCTTCTTTTTCTTTTGTCCTCCGATCCGAGACCGGCTCCGATTCCACGCACGCACCGCCCCTCCCTCTCTCGTGCCGCCGGTTGCTCCCGATGTCAAGAGCCCGTAGGAAGATTTCGGTGAACCACTTAACGCTCTGAACCCCGTAACCTTCAATTAATCAATCTCGCGGACCGTTGAACCGAGATTGTGCTTGGGGCTCCGGACAGCGACGTGATCGCCGCGTCGGGTCGGCTTTGAGAAGTTGGATGCCTCGAGAGCTTTTCAGGAAACAGAGTACTACTTTTTAAGGTCAAGCTAAAGCTAAATAAACGATTGAAGATGATGTTTTAATCTAGTAATCAGCCACTGTAAAAAAAAACCAATTCGTCATTAACAGTTTTTGAGGAATCGTGAAACTATTTTTAAGGCAAAATTAAAGTTAATTAGTAAATGACAAATTAATATCGTCTATTAGCTATGGCAATTTTTGAAAATTGTTTTCTCGAATGAGACAAAAAATTAACTATTAATGTTAGTCTTCAAAATTAGTAAACACGAAGAAAGAACTAAAATATGAAATTTTATTAAAAATTCTCGGCAATAATTTTTGCAAGAAACACTTTTCTTAACACAACGCGATGGTATAATTTCTCTAATAAGGCCAAATGCACATGAAAAGATTTAACGTCACACTCAACAAACTATCGAAACGTGAAGATATTATCGCATATATTCGGCATTAAATGTGGCTGTCTAATTTTGATCGACCAAATCAAAGGTGGAACGCTGTTATAGAGATCACGCCAGCGAGCGTAAGGCTTACGAGCGTCGATCCGAGAAATCGGCGTACATAATCTTTATCGGCGAACCGCATCTATCGTCCGGCCCCGAAAAATCGGGTCCCGACGCACGTCGTGAGGGAGCGGCGCCCTACGGAGTCCGTCTCTCCCTGAAGATCTCCTACTCCCCGAAAGAGTTTACAGGTCCCCCGACTCCGAGCACACCTAGCGCGCCTTGACAATAGACACACAGGGGCATTTATAATGAACGGGTCGAGTGTGAGCATTTTATTTTCTCCTCTCTCTGTCCTTCTCGCGCGACCGTTCGCCCCCCTCTCTTTTGCTCTCGTCCCCGTCTCTTCCTGAAACTAATACGTGAGTTCGGTCCCGAATAACGCGCGCGCTATCTTTGCATACATTAATCACAGCGAAGGGGTTGGCGCGGGAATTGTTTTTTCGAGGCGTTCGTGCCCGGTCACTCTCGCCTCTTCCCCTTCAGCGACAGCCCCTTTTTACCCTGAGAAATTCTATACCTATCCCGGAATGCCGAATTGAATCGCGTTAGAGGTAGCCCGGACGACATTTTCCCAGATTTTAAGATCCGAAAGACCGATCTTATCCGACGCGAGACATTTTTGTACGTTCGGAGATCGGCAGGATTTCGTATTAACCGAGAGAGAAAGTTGTATGTAACCGAACTGTGAATGAAAGAATTTCCTGAAAGAATCCTATAGTATAGCTTCATTGATTTTCTAAGATCTTTAAGTAATGAGTGCATTTTGACATACTTATGCCCATTTTGACCAATGTAGATTAACTTTACTCTCAATTTAACTTACTCTTTATCTTTTTCTAATTCTTAGAACTAGAAAAAGATAAAGAGTAAAACCAAGATTAAAGTTAATCTACGTTGGTTGAAATGGACATTAATGTTTTCAGTTTAAAATTTGTTTTAAGTAATTTAAATAACAGAATAATATACTGAAACAAATAATTGTTGATGCAATATAGGTAAAAAAAAAAAAATGCTAAATCAGGAAAACCTCATTGAGATTTCTATCTTTCAATGAAATTATGAACACTATTACGTTAAAATTATTATTATCATTAGATATAAGTGTATTAGATAATTCCAGTGAGAGAAAATATATAAAACGATAAATAATAATTTTAAAAAATGTTTAAAAGTACATCCGCAAGAAAGTTTTATGTTCCAATAATTAACGATAATTTATTTCGCTACATTTGCTCATATAGAAAGTAGCTTTTGAATCATAACAATCTTGTAGCGCAACTTTTTTTCGCTCATTATTAATCCAATCATCCCGAGCCGTCCGAACTGGAGATGAGGTAACGAGTATAATTTGGAAAAGTTACGGAAATCCTTGCGCCACCCGCGGTCGTAGCGATTCCAGCGTACGACACGGCGTTACCCAGCCATTCACCTGATCGATTGGTTTCATCCATCATAGGCTACAGGGTAAGTCAAGGGCCGAACAATATCTGATCTCGGATTCGACCTGTGTGGCGTTTGTGGGACGCGTAGAGTACCCAAGTTTCCCGGGGACATGAAACCTTTGTAGTGGAACCGGGCCACCCTTTTTAAGCCCTTCCCAAAGGTACCGGCGCGTGACAACTTGCTTCTTTACGACACTTTGATTCTATTCATATAAGAAGCCTAATGCGGCTTTAATGCGACAGTGTAAACATTTGTGTACGGTCCACAAAAAGAGAAGGTAGGATATAACCGAAACTGAAAGACAGAGTCTCTTTGTCGCGCTCATCGGGATGATTAACATTATATTAAAATTCTTTGCATTTATTGGAGGGATTAAACACGTCTTTGCTAATTAGAAAAAGTTCGGTTATTAAATCTTACAAAATAGGAGAAATAAAAATTCAGTTACTTTCTTTTTATAAAGAGTATAGATTGCAAAAAGTACTACGATATACACAATAATTTCAATCCTTAGAACATATATTTATAATATTTTTTCTAGAAATTGTTGTACCATATGTGAAACGCACTTTCTCGAAATATGTTGCGACAAACTCTTGGAAAAAAAATCAAGAGAGATTCGTGCTACGCGAGCCTTCTATATTTTGAAACGATGATTTCCGAGTAGCATAGCATTGATTCTGTAATAACATAAATCGAGTGGAGGCACGAAGTCTTTCTATTATAATTATTGTACCGTAATTAAGGGTCGATAACTATAAAGCAATCTGATCGATCTACGATGCGTGATCTCAACTATTAATGGCTTTATTCCGGAATCGAGTACGGGTGTGGAAAAAAGAAATAATAATCGGTCGAATTACACACCGGATCAGCGTAATTATCTAACGTGACTGTAAGTAATCGTTCGACACGAGAAACGCGTGAAAGCAATTTGATGAGAAATTATTTCCGAATTTGTTACATATTTCATGTAATACTGTAAAATTTTGCCTTCGAAAGATATTAGATATTAATATTTGATGAAATTATTTATTATTCCTTTAAAATACTTAGATTAAATTTGATTAGACTAAATCTGATTTTTATAAGATACGAAAATAAATGTAATAGTTTAAAATATTCAAGTTTACAAACATTTAAGATCCCAAAAAGATTGGTAACAAAAAACTATACACTCTATAGTTCTCCTTGGAAAATTCTACCCCTATTTCATATATAATTCTTTAAAATTCGGTTCAAAACTGTAGATTTGCATAGCGGACAAACATACATTCATTTTTATATATATAGATAGATAGATAACATGAAATAACACGAACATATCGTGCTTCCGAGAATAGCCGGTTCGGGCTTCCGGGACAAAGGCGAGGATTGTGAATATCATGGGGGGGAGGAGATCTATCGCTTTATTTTCTAATTATCTTGGTTCGAAAAACCAATAGGGAGCGAAGACGCCGGAACTTATCCCCAAATAAGGTAATAACGCTGTGCGAGGCGATTACCTTATTTGGTAACAATGTAAAGCAATCGTTCAAAACAATCGGTTGTTATGATTCGTGTACTTCAAGGATTTCTTTTATCATGAAACATTCAAGAAACCAAATTTTACACTTACATCTTAAATAAAAGATATAAATTAATTTTCTTTAGATAAGCATTTTTTTACAAACCTTGGAAGACCCAAAGACATGTGAACGCGACGGTGGCCATAAAACGGATCGTCTAAAATTGTGTTGGGATGTTTACCTCGCGCGGAGGAAACGGGGCCGATAGTTCCTTATCAAAAAATCGGGCGAAGATAATCAGTTAAGGGGTTAATCTTCTTACTCCGGCATGCATGCCCCGTGTGTTCCGACTTCAAAGTCGCGCAGGTGAACCGACCGCGTAATCACTGTTATTACGATAATCGTTTATTACGAGCGAATAGAAATAAAAATCGCGCCTGGAGCACATTGAATTACGCCCATCCACCTTGTATGCGCTTGTATCTATGTACACACAAGTGTACCTACGTGATACCTACGTCTACGAAGGCTCTTTTAACCACTTACGCAGGGGGGGCTCTCAGCAAACTTTCGAACGAAGGGAATCTCTTTTTATTTTTTTCCAATCGCCCACCGTCTTCCTCGCTTAACCAGAATTTTTAATTATACTTATTTGGAACAATGTTTGGTATATTTGATCGTTCGGGACGGGATGAATCAAATAATAATTAATAGAGAGTTTTTGCAATATTGTCTTTTAGATACCGTAACCGTATCTGAAAGACGGTATTGCAAAAACTCCCTAATATCGATTCATATCACTTCACTAAAATCATGAAATTATTTCATGAAATTTGGATAGCAAAAAGTAAGATGCTTATTAATCAAAAGTCTAGTAAAACAACAATTTTAAGATATAATCTGATCTATATTTAATTAAAATATTTTATATTATATTTAATTATATTATATATTATACTAGCTGGTTACCCGGGCTTCGTTGTAATGTTTTGAAAAACCAAGTCTCGGATGGATTCAGATCGGGCGAATGTGGGGGAATATCGAGCGCTGTTATTCCATTTTTTGCTAACCATTTGCGTACAACTATGGATTTGTGCTCAGGTGCATTATCGTGCAGAAGATACCAAGATCTTGGATTTTGATTATATTCGGGACGAACTTTAGGAAATTTTGTTAACAAATTATCCAGAGCATTGCTATAATAATTACCGTCGAATTTGTATTCTTCTGGTATAAATTCCGCGTGGATCGTTCCTTTCGAATCAAAGAAAGCGATCAGTAATGTCTTCTCTTCTTTCGGATTTGTCTCTTCTGGGCTCTGGCATTTTGACGTGGAAGCGTTCTGCTGCTCTTTTTCTTCAAACGACTTTATTTGTGTTTAAATATCCTTAATAAAAAAAATTCTTTTATCAGTTCAGATACCGATTCCCAAAAAGATCGATAACGAAAAACTATACAGTTTATAGCATTCCCCGGGAAATTCTACCCCTATTTTATATACAATTCTTCAAGATTCGATCAATTATTTCCCGAAAAATTGGCAAAATTTCGGATACCGGTTCCCAAAAAGATTGGTAACGAAAAACTATACACTCTATAGCACTCCCTATAGGGGAAAATTTCACCCCTATTTTATATACTTTTGGTAAAAATTCCGTCGAATAGTTTAAGAGTGTATAAAGAACATACAATACATACAGACATTCTATTTTATATATATAGATTTAATATTTATTCGCTCAACATTCGTCTATTTAGTTGTTTTTTTTTCATATTTTAAAATAAACAAGAATATTTTACGCACATAATGATAAAGAATTTTCTAATAATTGCTTATTTCTTACGTTTTGAGAGAAATCACATAAACTTATAGAACTAGCTAAATTTATACTAACTAAAGATACGAACAAGCTATTATATGAGAGAAAAAAGAATATAATATACCGAAAATATCATGATAATAACTTGACGATTTAATATAAAAATATCTTACAATTAATTAAAGAAGATGCCATTTTTGGTCGGACTGGATCTTGGTGGCCTTGGTAATAATAATATTTAAATAATGTTAATTTTGTATACTTTTTCTAATTTAGTAAACTGCGCGCCGATTATTTGTCGGTCTTAAAACACAGTTCTTTGTTGGAATAGTAAATCCACATACTTAAATTGATTTAAATTTTGAAGCATTCTTATTAAATCACTATAAAGAATTTATTGATAAACCCCCAGGTTCGAACCTGAACTTCCCTAGAATCCGTGACGGACGTCTTTATCAATTCGACTATTGAGGAAATATTAAAAAGAATCTTGTTTCGAGCAATGTTAATAAACAATAATAAGTGAACCTGACTAATAAATCTTATAATTAATTAAAGAATTAAAAAAATCTTATGTGTAATAATTGACACTTAATAACTGTTCAAAGATAATCTGTAAATAATATTAATATATAAATGTATTAATATCATACGCGTTAATATGTATGTAATTGGTACTTTATTTGCCCCGAGGGGGCCTTAAAGGGCGTTTTTGAGGAACGTACCCAAACCTTCACAAACTCCTCATCGAATCCTCTTTCCTATTAAACAGATAGTCGGAGAGCTGACGACCAATTTAGGGTATGTATTTTAGACAAGTTAAAATAACAAAAAAATAATATTTTATTAATTGGTGAATCTAGAATCCTGAGTCTGGCAGAGGGTTTGCGGTTATTTCGCTACTGCGCAACCTATGACATTTGCAAAAAAATAAATCAAAAAAATATCTTTTAGGCAACTTGAAATTTGTTTGATCTTTAATTTTAGCATCTATTTAACCCAGAAATAAAAATCCCAGACTATTTTTTGGGTTTTAAAGTATAACCTGACCTCCCCGAATATATTTAATAATTATACCTCAAAAATATACTTTAGGCATTCTGTAATTTTTATAGCATGTTTATTAAATAATATTAAAAATACGTGTAAATCGCCAGACGAATTAAACGGTTTTTAATAATTCCCTGACGCGAATAAAGATTTAAAATGAATGCGACAAAAAAGTCTTATGCGTAGCCATAAGTGCGAGAGAGATAGTTTATTGAGACCTGCCGGCAGCTGACGGGGCCCTGGCTCCTCGGGCTGTGATTGGTTGCTGAGAGACCACGTGACTCGAGTTTACCATATAGCGCGGACTCTGTCTATGTAAAGCCTTGTGTCCACGATGAGAGAAATCGGTCCTAGTTTCGGTTATAAGCCAATCAACTTGCAGCTCTTACAGAAAAGCAGCAGTTTCATTGGCTTATAACCGAAACTGGTCTGGGATTTTTATTTCTGGGTTAAATAGATGCTAAAATTAAAGATTAAACAAATTTCAAGTTGCCTAAAAGATATTTTTTTGATTTATTTTTTTGCAAATGTCATAGGTTGCGCAGTAGCGAAATAACCGCAAACCCTCTGCCAGACTCAGGATTCTAAATTCACCAATTAATAAAATATTATTTTTTTGTTATTTTAACTTGCCTAAAATACATTCCCTAAATTGGTCGTCAGCTCTTGGACTAGTAGCGTGCGTTTTATAGGGACGTGCCCAACCCTGTACATCCATAATCTTTATCTAGCTACTATATTATACAATCTCTATAAGAAACAATGAACAAAAACTAAACTCGAGATCAAAAGTCAAAACAAAAATCAAAAATCAAAAATCAAAAAGGAAACATAAACCAAAAAACAAAATCAAAAAATCAATAATCAATAATCAGATCTGTCTCCATATTCGTCGCTCCCTGGCCCCTCAGCATCTTCCGGGTTGGCCGCCTTCTGCCCTCGTCTCCCCCGTGATCTGCTGGGCTTCCTTCCTTCTTAATCTGTATTAATATCATACGCGTTAATATGCATGCGTTTAATATTAAGAGAATTTATCGTTGATTGCCAGTCGTTACTACGTTTATCTTTATCGTGAAAAGAAGTCCTAATTACAGATACTCTAAAAGAAATTTATTAAGCCTAACGCATTACGTTAAATATCATCAAGTGCATAAAAGTACGACCACGTATCTTTATCTAATTATAAAGTTACGTAAGCTCGGACATTTTCGCTTTTTATTATTGAAAAATGAGATGCAAAAATTCATAATCGCAAAAACAACTTAAAATATCGCATCTGTTGCATAATTCTACATTTACGCGCTTCATCTTTTGTTGTTTACGATGTCACGCTGTATCAATTGCCGATATCAATGCAAATAATTAATATGCACTTAAAAAAAATATATATATATATATCCACGCGTTAATCGCGACAATAATGTAGGAATATTTCATTACGCAAGGAAAACCTTTTTAACGTTCTTCATTTATCTGCGTGTTTGGCTCAAATCAGTAATATCGTGAGCCTTCCTAGCTCTAAGCTATCGGATCTAACTATGAAGCACGATGTGTCCAGAGAACGTATAAAATACGCGATGAGATGCCCGCCGGCTCAAATTATCCTTCGATTATTCACGTCCGGGAGGGATGGGACATCCACCCCATCGCCGCCGCTCGCCTCCGATGACGGCTTCTTGTTGCATCTTATTTCGCGCTCTTGCTCTCTTCTTTTCATCTTATTTCCCTCGGCCGCTCGTCCTATACCCTATAAACCGCCGCGCACGACAGACGACGGCGTCATGTCTTCGGTTGGAAATCAGGGATGCGATAAGCAAACACTCTACCCGCGCGCCGCTCTATTATTAAACTATAAAATCCCGGCACTCCATTGGCGCAGAAGCTTTCGCGGATGATGCTGAATTATCTCCCGAGAACGCATATGTCCGACCGGGAAAAACAAGCGCGCGAAACTGGACGAGATTTAATTAACACACTCCCATAAAATCTGATTTACTTCGTAAATGTTTATGCCCCTGCGAGGCGTGCATCCAGGGTTACACGACAATAATCCCATGAAAATTACTTGTGTTACTCGTTCGCGTTTACCTCTATCTATGATTAATATCTCCCAAAAATTTATAATGCTGAGAATTTGAGATTAAAGCTGTAATTTAATTGTATCGGAAATTTTTTGTATTTAAGTTTATATAAAAAATTTTTTCTAATTATGTATTAGTCTTAAATATTCTCAAATTCTAAACTAATTAAAACCGTAAATTACTTTTTATCAAACAAAAAATTCTAAACACATCGTTAAGTAATGGATAATGAATCATACACGGATAATAAAATATCCTATGAATTGGGATATTTTAACAAGTGGAACTCGACTTTGCACCCGTTGTATTTATATTGCATTTGAATGAATTAGATGCCACGCCATTGCAAATGCGACTTATTCTTTTGCCGCTGTAGTTTGGTCACGCCCTTGTTCGCGGCGAGGATTATAACATCATCGACGAAAAATCTTCGGGCTCCTTATAATGCATAAATAAGTGCAAACGCAGTGACGCCCCTTAATTAAGCTAGGTCCCCGCTCAGGTGGAATGACGATTTGTCGAAAAAACACGACAAGCACATGGGGAAACATCCTATATACTCGAAAATCTTCATAAAGCAGCTCATTCTCATGCACTTTTGAGCTTCGCATGCTCTACAAATTGTGATTCGTTAAAAATGTACTAATTTGCATAACTAGACATAACGCGTTTACGTCCCATCAAAAATTGCATTATAATATTCTTATTTATCTAGCCTATATTTATCTATCGTATCCATTCAAATATTCAACGTGATGTAGATAATAAGGCCCAAAAGTAGAGGTCTAAAGAAAAGAGTAGAATATTTTTTTAGTAATATAAAAAAATTAATTTATTTAAAAAATGCGTTAAAATAAACAATTAAAATAAACAATTTGTTAAAAGACAAAAATCGTTGTTTTATTTTATCATCTTTTTTATATCTTTGGGCTGAAAACTTATGAAATTTATTACGTGTATTACATTTACGTATAGCAGATTGCAATTTATATATTAAATATAATAAAAGAAAATATATGCGTATATTTATAATATAATATAAAGTTAATATTACAAATATCATTTAATGATAGACATACAGGATGCATATTATTGTTAACACGATTTTCAGGTATTAATGAATAAATTCATAAATCTGCATAAATATACTTCTTGCATAAATCAGTCTTCAATGAGAGTTATAATATATTTGCTTGAGATAGAGAAATTACTTTAGATATCGATATACTTCGTCACAGCTTCGCTCGATTAATTAATTAATTAATTAATTAATGCCTCTTATTATTGCTGTTATTTAGTATCTTATAATTATTTATAGATTTTCTTGAATCTTCAATAGGTAGAAGAAGATAATATAAAAGATTATATGTTACGAAATAACAAGGTAGATTGAATTGAGCGATTTTTTAGCACGGAATCACAAGCCCGGCTAGCTCAGTCGGTAGAGCATGAGACTCTTAATCTCAGGGTCGTGGGTTCGAGCCCCACGTTGGGCGAATTTAATTTTTGTTCTGATTTCTATTACATTTGTATACAAATTAAAAATATCTGTGTTCGTAAGGTACGTGATATTATTTTATTTACAAGTAAAGGATTATTTCGATTTTCCATTACATATAGTTCAGTTTTATTATTTTATCTTTATGCGGCTATGTATTTTACATCTTTATAATAACAAATAAGATATTTTTTTACACCGATTTACATATTTTTCAATTAATTTGGAGTTGCTTTTTATGCAGAGGAAATCTAAATACATTCATGCATAGAAGGCTATTTTTTCTTGTAACTTTTAATTCTTGATATCGGAATTTTGTAAATAGAAATTTTACTAGAATAAAGACTAATTTTAAATTATGTATATTTCAAATTAGATTAGAGACTAGATATTACATTTTGTGTACGTGCAAATATTATTTAAATATTTTAAATTAAAATAACATGTGTCTTTGTTACCTAAGAGTGTATACAACTTCGAAATAACCAAATTCATTGGACTATATTTTATTCATATCTCTTTATTTTACCTATTCCTAACCCCAATTACAATACTAATTTTTATTAACATTTATGCAACTGCGATCAATTATTTCGTAGAGAGCAGTTAATGTTAATTAAGGAATAGCATTAATATTTATTAAGAATATTATAAACGTCGAAAAATTCTGATAGTTGTTCTAAGTTTATTATTTGATGTATGTACGTTTAGTGTTCATTATTATGCACATATGTAGACTAAATTAAATTAACTTATCTATTAACTTAATTAACTTAATTAACTATTAAATTAACTTATCTGAATTATCTAACAACTTGATAGATATTAATATTCGCTACTTTTATCATTTTTCGTAATAAACATGCATTTGCAAAACAATTCATAATAAACGAGCTCCAAATAATTCAATTTTTTTAAAGAATAAAATCTCGAAATGAGCTTTGATTGAAAATTAGTTTGAGCTGCTTGTTTAATTTAGGTTAAACAGCTTTGTTCTTATCTTTATTTTTTTCTTTTTAAGTTATTTCTTATTTCTTTATTTTTTCAACTATTCAATGCATTATTACCTTCAAAAACATGTGTGTATATATAAAAGAGTGTTATGTGTAAATGTCTGTGAATGTCCGCAGTGCATTGAACTCGAGTTTAAGGATGAAGTTCAAATGATTGTCATCCCTGCGGACTTTGTCCTATAGAAATTTTCTGGGAAATCTTGCAACAGATTTCTTTTAAATCTATCTTTTTTGAATTCTATAGAAACAAAGGAAGCACTCACCTAATCTCTCGTCACACTTCGATCTTAATGCTTATTATTGTAGAGGCAACATAAATATCCTTTTACATTTATGACAAACTTCACAAGCGATCCTAATCGGACCCTTTTAATGATATGTTAACTTATATAGAAATAGTAAAGAAGTCTGTTTACGATAAATGTTTTTTCATACATTTGCCTTAATATCTTCATGGCTTTTTTATAAACGTTAAAAATTTTTCTCTATGTCACTGCTCGCTAAATATCTCTCGCTAAGTTCATGACGTGACAATTTTTTATTTATTTAATTGATTAGATTATATCAGGATAAAGACCAAAAATCTTAGCTTGTCTTAATCTATGGTATATATTTTTCAGAAAAATCTCTATTGCCGATCAATTGGGCCATTTTTCTATTGTCTCATTTTTCCCCTTATAGGGACATTTTATACTGTTCTTGTTCTTCTTACTTAAATTAAGTTGCCATATTAAATTCGATTAAATAAAACAGTAATAATAGATCTGTTTTCTATTGTTGAACTGACTGCACTAGTTCAGAGTTAATCTTTTTCCTTCCAGTGTGGAGTAAAAAAGATTAACTCTGAACTAGTGTAGACAGTTCAGCAATAAAAAAACAGATCCAATGTATCTACAAAAAGTAAAATATCAATAATGAGTCATCAATTTCTTGAAACAGCATACAGACAGTGAGATTCGAACATTAGAACAATACGAAACAAACTCTGCAACTTCTCCTTCTTTGTTGTATTGAATGTATTGGCATCCGATACCCAGACTAGATTTTATGAGGCAAAAAAAAATTTGGATAACATCACACGGTGTTCCCAAGCGGTCACCCATCCAAGTACTAACCATGCTGCAACGTTGCTTGACTTCAGTGATCGGACGAGAACTGTAGTGCGATTCTGTAACTCGTTATTCATCGTTATGTGCTCATAACAACATTTGCGCAGCTTTTTTATTGTATAATATACCTGCGCAACTGTCGTTACAAACACATAACGACAGCATAACGAGTTACAGAATCGCACCACTGGTACTTTGAAACGTGATTTGGATGTTACCCGGTAATGTGAGTTACTCGGAGACGATTTAACCAGTTTTAATTCGAAAACTTTTGAACATGATTGGTGAAACGTTATCTGTACATCTTATGGAATAACATCAAATGCAATATTAAGGACTGTATTTATACAAAATACCTACGCCCAGTAAGCAAGGAACATTAAAGTAACGTTTAGAAATATTGATTTTACGTGTATTTTTTGAACGCTTTAACAATATTATATATTTTTTAAATATTATTTTGTAATATAATTTTTTTTATATCTTGTAATATAAAATGTAATATAATTATTTTGTGTAATATAAAAACTAACACTGTAATACAACACTAACAACAGAAAATTAATATATTACAAACATACAAATTATTTCTGAGTCCAAATTATTAGCAATTTTGAACGGTTGCATTAACTTCAAATAAATGTTAGAGTAACATTTAAAAGATATGTCCTGTAATGTTCTCGATTAAAAAAAATTATATTACAAAATAATATTAAAAAATATATACCTATACATATATATAATATTATTAAAACGTTCGAAAAATACACATAAAATCAATATTTCTAAATGTTACGTTAATGTTCCTTGCTTACTGGGGTATTTTACATAATCCTTAATATTGCATTTGATGTTATTCCGTAGGATGTAAAGATAACGTTTCACCAATCACGTTAAAAGTTATCGAATTAAAACTGGTTAAATCGTCTCCGAATAACTCACATTGTCGGATAACTTCCAAATCACGTTTCAAAGTACCAGTTCTCGTCCGATCACTGAAGTCAAGCAACGTTGAGCATGGTTAGTACTTGGATGGGTGACCGCTTGGGAACACCGTGTGATGTTATCCAAATTTTTTTTGCCACATCAAGTCTAGTCTAGGTATCGGGTGCCAACACATGTTAGAAGAAGTCTGCAATTAAAATAATTTTAGAAATATTAATTTTATGTGTATTTCTTGAACGCTTTAATAATATTATATATATTTTTTTTAAATATTATTTTATAATATGATTTTTTTGAATGTTGTTAAAATATTTTGAAAACATTGAAGTCTGCAGTCGTGCCAGTCGTGAGATGTCGAAATTATTTAAAATATCAATTAAGTTAGTCGGAATTTGGCTGGTCAATTGGACAATCGCATCGACATGTGTCGCTTATTGGAAAACGCACGTAACATGGTACGACTACAATGAAAGACCCTAACGATCTGCGCGCCGAAGGACATTTGGTTCATATACATATACATGCAAGATAATAAGTAATTTGGAGAAATTTTATTATTCAAGGTTCAGTAATCGAAGTGACAAGCAATCAGGCCAAAAGCATTGGCCAAAAACTTTTTCCTTCTTTCCTTCTTTCCTTCTTCCTTAGAAAAGAAATCCTAGAAATGTACAATCAGGATCCGTTGTTTGTCTTATTTCTTTCTATCGTCTGGAGACACTCTGTATCTCATATTTAAGAGTCCTATTGTTCAAAGTTCAGTGACCGAACTGCGTATTGTCAGGCAATCAGGAAAATTGGCTAGACAACCTTTCCGTTCTTTCTACATATCAGAAAAAAATATCCTAGGAAAGCATAATTGGGACCCGTTGTCTCATTTCTCTTCCTCGCTTGGGTGACACTTTATATCTCATATATATACATACATATATATAGATATATAAGCAAAACGATGGGTGATTCTTCTAAAAATCTTATTGTTCAAAGTTGAGCGAACCATGAGCAAACGACAATCAGAGACAATTTGGGCGGAAAACCTTTTCTTTTTATCTGTAAAGAAGTATCCTAAAAATATAAGTGGCATTAAGAAGAGGTGAAAACTCAAATGTAATATCTCTGCGATCATGCATATGGTAAGTGGCATTGAGAAAAGCAGCTTTGTATTCATAGTTTCAGAATTATTAAACATTTTTTATTAATTAAGTCCTCTGGTGTAAGAAAATAAGAAATACTAAATAATTTTAAGGAGGTTCAGGTGCTACAAAAAAATGCAGCCAGCTTCATGAAATTTTAATATATTGTTTTGGAATGCAAAATAGAATTATGTGAATTTTTTGGGAATTTTTCATATGGTCACGTTTTGAAAAAAATCGACTCCAAAAATTGTACTTTTTAGCATAAGTTTGTATAGAAAATGACATATTGCTCACCTTCAGAATGAAATAATGCAAGAAAAAATACAAATGATAAGGAAAGAAAAATATGCACATGTAACTTAATAATTTACAAATAAATGAGTGAAAGAAAGAGGTAAGTTATCGCACATTTCGTAGAAAAATTAATTATTAAAGCATAAATTGCTTGATTTTTCGTCTGATAGAAATGAACGCAAGCAAATAATGACAACAGCGTAAACGAGTATAGTAGAGGTTGTACGGTGGGGCATTTGAATAGAAGTTGCGATGTGTTTGATAACATTAAAATTTTTTGATAAATTGTGCATGTTATTAAAAGTCCTGTTATTTTCAGTCCTGATTTCCATATACTTGCATTTTTTTTTTACTCACAAACTTTCCTTTCCATCTGTATTGTTTATCAGTCATTTTTAAGGTCAACGCTTGACAGAAGCAGCAGCACGCACCCCCGCGTCCCACTACTCCCCCCGATGAAGCACCCAAACCTCCTTAACTGGATTTTATTTTGATACTTATAAAAAACAGAACGTCATTGAGATATATTTAATGGTAAAAGTTCCAAAGGTCGCGGTAAATGGATTTACATTTTTATTGGAAAGACAGAAATTCTAGCTGTATCATATAATCCGAGCCTACGAAAACATCTGTTAGCTTACATTATCCCGTTGTTCCCCTTGTTTTCACGATATGCACGACAGCACCGGAAATTCTACGAATTGCCATAGAAGTGGAAAACGTGTATGTACAAGGAATGCGTTTGTCACGTTGCCCGATGAGAGGTATCTCTCTATTATCTTCCTACAAGACGGGGAAGCGCGCGTAAGAAGCAGGCATTTCCACTTTTGGAGTGCGCCAGCGATAGTCTTCTATGTGAATAAGGAGACAATCGATGTATGTCGTTCAGATAGTCGTGCGCATACTTTTTCGGATTCGCTCATTGCCTTAATTGTCGTATTTCTTCGGAACGAAATTGCAATTCCACTTATTATGGAACTCGAATTCGTACTTTGATTTAGCGGAAAGTACTCCGGGGAATTGGCATAAGAAAGACAGCTATTTCACGTATCATATTACACAAAAATCTGAAATACATGCAATTTGCAATACTTAGAAATTAAATATCTAACTTCAACTTAGCAAACAATATTTTGCTTCATAATTTTATTTAAAAGAATATATATATATATATATATATATATATATATATAATTAGAGTTTTGTAATTCAGTAATTTTTAATTAAATAATTTAATTTAGTAGACTAACAGTCTAATAATTATAACTTCATGCATTTGAAAAATACATTTCGTAAGTAAGAGCGATAAGAGACCATAACAAAGATTAGAGACATTATCGAGAGTTTAAAATTAAGATATTTTAAACGTCGAACTTAAAATAAACAATACAATTTAAGTTAAAATGATTAAAGAAGATGTTAAAAAACTTATTCTGTGTTGTGAGGCGAGAATACATTAGTCTAATAAACTTATTAGTTCTAGTTAAAACCTTATAATTCAATTAATTGTGTAGTGTAAAAATGTTAAAAATTCAGTGATAAAGATGCTTTTGCGTTAAAATATAAAAAAGTATGAACGAAAATTAAACAATTCTAAATGGTAATAATGTTATAAAGTTACGGAAGTAAAAACTCAATAAAACAAAAAAAATAACACAATAACTTACAATAAATTGACAGGTAAAAGTAAACGAAAAGGCATTTGAGTGTCTGACAGATTGCCGTTAGCCTCTTATTAGTATTGAGTAAAAGACTGAGGTTCTCTCAAAAAGTTTTTCTCTTCACACACACACACACACACACACACACACACACACACACACACACACACACACACACACACACACACACACACACACACACACACACACACACACACACGCACACACACGCACACGCACACACGCACACACGCACACACGCACACGCACACGCACACACACACACACACGCACACGCACACGCACACGCACACGCACACGCGCACGCACACGCACACGCACACGCACACATTGATTGATTTCACAAATTTTTTTAGGGACACTTTTATCTTTTTATTTTAATCATCTAAGATGTTATAAATTAGGATGCTATATACGGCCTACTAGATGGGGCTACATTGTATTTCATCCCAGTATCCGCAAAAAAATTTTTGAATTGTGTATTAATATTCTGTTAGACCATGGTTATTCTCTCGAATCAATTTTTGTAGAAATCTATCAGAGACTAAAAAAATATATTAATAACAACTTAAATTTTCATAATAACACAATCAACAAAAAGAAGATAATAATAAGTAATTCGGAAAAGAACAACTTCATGTACAGTTCTCCTTTATATAAAGACCGTCTCTAAAATAGTAGCATCAGTAATCGATAAATCCAAATTCGCTGAAGGATACCGTGCTTAAAGAAATTCGCTAGATTCTTCAAAGTACGTTGATCGCGTATAAAGCTGGGTCTAATCAACCAAATCTTAAAACATTATATATGAAATAGGGGTAGAAAAGACTGAAAAATATAATAAAATTAGAAATAGATCGATATCTCCAAATTTGCGGAAGTTAGAGCAACCACGGACATTTCTAAAAAAATTCAATATTTTTTTAAAAAAGAACCCCTTTACCGATCATCGCCAAATTCAATACCAACCTTCCTTGAATGATACTCTATCGATTAAAAAAAAAAACAGCCCGATATCTCAATATTTGCGGAAGTTAGAGCAACCACGGACATTAAATCTGCACATACACACACACAGACATTTTTTTTTAGGCGATATTTCAACGTTTTACAACGATCTGAACATATTGGCAGAAAAATCTCAAAAACCAATCTCTTCGTTGGTTTCTTCTGCCCCTATTTCATATATAATTCTTTTAAATTTAGTTGACTAAACCCAACTTTATACACAATCAAAGGTTCATATACGAAATTCACGAAAACAAAGCTTCCTCTATGAGGAAGCAAAATGGAATGAATTCCGACAAAGATACTGACAAAGAGTTGCTTGATGTAGCTTATTTTATAAGTATATAAGTATATAATCGTTCAGTATACTAATAAACTCGCTAATGCTTTGTCTACATATTAAAATTAAGAACATCCTTAACTTTGCTTCTGCCTTATAGATTCGTTTCGTATCGATCTTTATATACGATACTCGATCTCAGTCTCTTACAAGTTTTAACATGAATAGAAGGCTAACGCAATCTGTCACTTAAATTCTTTCTTGTTTATCTTTATCTGATTATTCATTGATAGTTGTTTTTTCTCTGAGTCCTTGACGTTTATACATTGAACTAGACACTTAATTGGACTATGAGATTTTAATCAGAACTGACAACTTCATTGATTTTATGGGACTAACGTATTCTCGTCTCTAAACGAAGAATAAGTTTTTAACGTCTTTTTTAACCATCGACTTAAATTTTATATTGTTTATTTTAAATTTGTGTAAAATATCTTAATTTTATATTCTCGACAATGTCTCTGATCTTTGCCATTACCTCTTATCGATGTTATTTATGATTCGTATTTTTTTAATCTATGAAGTTATATCTTTATTTATTTTTAGAATTGTTAACTCAGTATGTTAACTTTGTTTAATTGTAATCCTTTTTATATTTTAATTCGAATATTCTTTGTTTAAATTATGCTGAAGAAAATTTAGTACAATCGAAACATCTACAATGTTTTGTGACCCCATTAATCAATAAAATATAGAATAATTTAACGGTAACATTTCTTATTACTCATATTTTGGCCTTTGACGTTCCTATATTGTTTTTTCATAAAACGAGCATGTACTTATTTATTATAGTGACATTTTGGAATATCGCGAACATATTTCCTTTTTATTTTTTCTCTCCCTCTTTTTTTGTCTTTTATTTCTCCCCTAAACGTAAATTTTAATTAGGTCAAACCTGGCTAAGAATTAGAATTGCCCTCTCAAAATAAACCAATTTATCGTTAAAAATTATTTGACCTATAAATCTTTCTTCTTCTTTGGCTTATTCAATTAAAATATTTTATAATAATAGAGCTTAAATCACTGTTTAACAAGAAGATGACATATTAAAAAATATGTTGGCTTCCTCATAGAGGAAGCAATGTGCAGGTTTCTACTTGCACACTTAAAAACTATAAGAAAACCGATTCTCAAAAAATTTAAATTCGACGTTTTCGAACATAAGCAACACATTGGCATCGAAAACTCAAAAAACAATTTTTACTTCGGTCTTTCCTACCCCTATTTCATATATAATTCTTTTAAATTCGGTTGATTAGACTTAGCTTTATATACGATCAAAATTATGGACCTTTGATCGCGTATAAAGCTAGGTCTAATCAACCAATGGCATCGAAAACTCAAAAAACAATTTTTACTTCGGTCTTTTCTACCCCTATTTCATATATAATTCTTTTAAATTCGGTTGATTAAACTTAGCTTTGTATGCGATCAAAATTATGGACCTTTGATCGCGTATAAAGCTGGGTCTAATCAACCAAATCTTAAAAAATTATATATGAAATAGGGGTAGAAAAGACTGAAAAATATAATAAAATTAGAAATAGATCGATATCTCCAAATTTGCGGAAGTTAGAGCAACCACGGACATTTCTAAAAAAATTCAATATTTTTTTAAAAAAGAACCCCTTTACCGATCATCGCCAAATTCAATACCAACCTTCCTTGAATGATACTCTATCGATTAAAAAAAAAAACAGCCCGATATCTCAATATTTGCGGAAGTTAGAGCAACCACGGACATTAAATCTGCACATACACACACACAGACATTTTTTTTTAGGCGATATTTCAACGTTTTACAACGATCTGAACATATTGGCAGAAAAATCTCAAAAACCAATCTCTTCGTTGGTTTCTTCTGCCCCTATTTCATATATAATTCTTTTAAATTTAGTTGACTAAACCCAACTTTATACACAATCAAAGGTTCATATACGAAATTCACGAAAACAAAGCTTCCTCTATGAGGAAGCAATATAGTCTTAAAAGCGTACAGAAGATAGATAAATAATATACCGACGACTACCCGGAAGATAATTAAATTAATTTTATTCGCTCTTAATATTAAAAATTTATTAATTCGTGCAAGAACTTGAAACACGCAACGAGCTTAACCGTCATAATTACACAAACTCAATCTCACCGCAATCTATTTTCTGTTCGTAGAAGTATCCAGCGTACCGTTTGACCCAGGCTTTCGATTCCAAATAAGAGAGAATGGGAAAAAGAAGATTCAACTAAAGTTAACAAGACATCGCGATCCGTACACTACTAGCAATAGCAACAAATCACAGCAGCAAATCGCAACGGTCGTGTAAAAAGCGTCAAAAACTACCCCGCTAAAAGAAGTTACATGCGGAAGGAGGTGACGACAGAGGAGAGACTGCGAGAGAAAGAAAAAGAACAAGAATAGAAAGAAACGGCAGAGAGAAATCCTAATGCGAGCGCGCGTGCAAGAGGCGCGATTTCCGAGCGATTCATCTTCCCGAGTTCGCAGGTGTTCGTGCACGTTCTTCATGGCCATTGTCACCGGCCGTCCTTTTCTTCCCGCCGATGAGCAGTAGCCCCCTGTTGTCGCTCCTCTATTCTGATCTCGCGTGAAGAAAAGAAGAGAGAGTAGAACGCGAGAACTGTGTTCTTCGATGCGACGGATCTGGGATAGACCAGGCGAACTGGAGGACGATTCGCGGTCGAAGAGAGGTGAGTCGAAGGGACGAGGTTCACGTGAGAAGAGCGGAACGAAGAGGAACGAGGAAGAGACAGACGAGTAGAAGAAATCGAAGCAGGAGAGTCAAGAGAAGAAAGAAGAAGAAAAAGAATATCAAATGAGAGTGAGAGGATAAGAACGAAGTTCTTAACGAAGAGGAAGAAGAAGTAGCAGAAGAGGCTTATCAGCTCATAAAAGAGGAAAGAGAGAAAGGAAGAGAGAAGAGAGAGAGAGCAGAAAAAGCTGTGGCGCGTGGTGGTGGTGACGGTAACCGGTGGTAGTGGTGATGATGATTCTGACGGTGGTGGTGGTCCTGGTGCGGTAGCGAGCGTATAGCATCCAGATCTGTCGCGTGCTGCTTGAAACGAGACGGAAGCGGGACATGCAGTTACGCGACGACACCGAGCGGAACGGGGCAACAAGGACGAGGACGGGGACGACGACTTCGATGACGATTTCGACAATGACGACGACGACGGCAACGCAGTCAGACGACTGACAGCGAACGATCACTATTAACAAGTCGGCTCTTTCGGAGTTCCCGGAGCGCGCGGGATGGGATGGATGCTGCTGCGGCGGGCCCGTGTGAGTAGAACAAGTCGCGCCGTGTGTCCCGCTGGTATAGTGTTGGTGGTTTCACTCTTGGCCTCCGCCACCGCCGCCAAGCCGCCGTGGTGTGCGCTCGTGTGCCGCCGCCGCCGCCGCCGCCGCTGCCGTCGCCGCCGCCGCCACCGCCGCCGCCACCGCCGCGCCGGTTCGGTCTCTCTACGAGAGCGAACCGAGGAGCGTGCCCGAACCCGGCGAGTCGGGGAAGAGAACTGCGGCACTCGTTCAGTAGTTTCTCGGACGCCGCACCGGCACCATCCGACGACCCTGCGAGATAACCTTGCGCGTGGCCGCGACCCCCCTTGTGACAATTGCGTGCGTATGCGAAAACCTCTCTTGGCCGATCGCGTGGCTCGGCCTGGTCCCCTTCTTCGTCGCGACCAATTGGCGAACAATCTCGCTGTGTCGATCCCTAAATCGAAGAGATCGGTAACAAACGGGGCTCTGTAGCAATATTTTTCGAGTATTCTTTGAAACGTTTCTTAAAACACGTGGAAGCTACATGTTTATCGGTTGCGACACCAGCAATCGGTTTTATAAATCGGTTTCGATCTCTCTCATTTTTGACTTTTTATTATCGCGAATTCGCGGAGATTTATAATAGGGTACCTCAATGTAGACGTCGATCGAGGGAGGCCTCAATGTTTATTCTTCGGATAATGATAACCAGTGATAAATTAGTGATAGTGCGTTACGTGGGGATCTGATTGTGCCGATCTGTCGCGAAAGGATTTTTCTGTGTGTAACCACGACTGGAAGGGTGTACAAGACATCCAGAAGAAGAGAGATCATTAAGACTAACAGAAAAGAATCCGACAGAAAAGAGAAAGACGATGTGAGGTAATGCATGTCGCCTTTCGTCGATTAATATTCACAAAAGGAAAGAGAGAGACAAGGACCGAGGAAAATCGTCGAAAGCAGCCGATAGTGTCACTTTGCATATCGCGACGAAATCATTTAAAAAGGACCGATCGGTTTCACCGATCACTGGAGAACGGCCGATCAACCCGCTGCCAGAATCGTTCGCAGTGTCTCAAGTATCTTCGGCGATATCGCGCGAGGAACACGGTGCCGATTTCCGTTGTGGAGCTTGCGAGATTCACCGTGTTGACCCGATGTCATCCCGCAAATCGATCCCGTCGTTTCCCGTCCGCGGCGAGTTGTTCCGGAATCCGGCGATCAGCTGGTCCAACAGATAAGAACTGCGCGGAGGCTGTTACCGGGGCGCGCGCATAACGTCATATAATACCGAGGTAGCGACCGATAGCAGCCGCAAGAATGCGAGAGAATCGAAAACGGAACGACAACGGACGTGCATGGACGGTAATAGCGGATTGGCAGCCGCATCCCTCGTTCCCAGCGACCCACGTCGTCTCGAGGCACCCTCTTCGGAGGCGGAAGTGACCGGAAGTCGGCTGTAATGCCAACTGGCAGCGCGCGCGGCCCTCATCGATACTGCACCGACGACGACGATCGCGACGATTCAACGACGTTCTTCGAGACCGTTCGAGACGGTGGCGAGAGGTCGGAATCGCGAGGAGGAGACGCGCGAAAACACGACGATTTATAACAAACCGACGGGAAACGGTTGTACCAACGCGGACAGGGGGGAGGAGGGCAAAGGAAGAAGCGTCGGATGAGACCGTCATGCCCGCTGAGATCGACACGGGCGGGCATAGGGTGCTGCACTGTGATTCCCGTGCCGACTGCCCGACTGCGACGCTGATTCTTCGCGCGTTAATTTCCGCGAACGACGAACGCCGAGCCGATCGCGCGCATTTGCCCGCCGTGAGAATCGACGATAACAGATCGCGTGAGTCGCCGAGACGAGCCCCGAAAGATCGACGACGGAAGACCGGAAGTTGCGTGAGAAAAGCGGAGCCGTTGGATCGCGGGCGCAGAAACCCGTCGTCTAATCGCGGTGAAAGTTCACCTACGAGGGTTCCGAGAATCGGCGACAAAGAGGAAACGATCCTAGCCGGACGTGACTTCCAGGCAACGAGTCGCGTGCTAAACCCGCAGCCGTCACATCGGCGAGGAGGAGGAGGAGGAGGAGGAGGGAACGAAGACGAGGACGGAGCAGCCGGAGCCGGACTCTTCGGAGCATGTCGCGCGTCGAAGGAATCTCCGCGCGCGATCGAGGATGTCACCAAGGACGAGGGTTTCTCGGTCACGTGGAAGAACCCGCGGGAGAACGCGGGCGACGACGACGAGATCGCGCGAGCGGAGTCGCGGTTACGCGACGGGACGGAAGGATATCGGCTCGCGATAGCGGACACGAACGGGAGTTTGATCGCGAAGCGTCGAAGTCTCCGGGATCGATCTTGGACAAGACCCGTTCGGCCGACGTCCCGCGAGAGTGAGACTCTCGACGCGGATCTCACCGATCGTCCAGGAAGGACGCGAACTGCGAGAGGAAACTCTCTTCTCTCTAGTCACCGCTTGCGTGCTCGCGCGGAGGAAGAAACCTACGAGGACAGTTTTAAAGGCGTCGACGAGGTGTTTTTCAGCGAGAAATTCGATAGCGACGACACGTGGACGGACGAAAACGGGCGAACAGCCGCTTCGGGACGACGGAGCGATGAACGTTCGGAAAATGAGTGCAACGAAATCGGTCGGGATTCCGCGAGTAGGAAGAGGATCGGCCGCGCGTGTTGCGTTTACCCTTTCCTGGTTTTCCTCCTCTTCTCCATCGTGTTCGGACGATGCGGACTGCTCGGTGGTTCGTCCAGTGTGCTTCGAGTCAATGCGCGACCGATAGCGAATGGCTTCAGTGTTTTGGGGATCGGGATTATCGGTGCAGTGAACGCGAGGTCGATTGATCCGATCGGTGACGCGGCCATTCGGGCCGAAAGATCGGCCAATCTCTCCCACATGACCGGACTCTCCAGAGGGAAGATACAAATGTATATCAAGAATCGGCATCTGCAGATTCTGCCGGACGGTACGGTGAGCGGTTCCAACGACGACACCTCGGATTACAGTGAGTACACTTTCATAATACTATCGTTCGATTAATGATGAAGTTGACAAATGATCGAAAGATAAACTGATGTATGTTAAAAGAGTTTAAACGTGAATTTTAATGTAAATCTAATGAATTCTAAATGGGTCGAATTAAAAAATACGTTAATTCGCATTTAAACAGTACTCGCTAATAATTATATTTACTTTTTTGTAGTTTATTAAATCTGTGGATTTTAAGAAAGTGTTAAATTGAAATGTGCAGACCTCGATAAGGCTTTATGTAACAGCAAACTATGCTACAAAGTTTGGATCAAATCTTGATCGACATTAGAGTGGTTTTACTAATTAAAGTTGTCTGACAAGTTTACTTTTAATACTTGTACATGTCGATTATGCGACGTTGTCGAAATAGCGTCGTATTTATTTCAGTCTTTAATTGATATCTCTCCGCATTTATAGACAGCTAATAATAAGTATCGACACATGTTTTTCGCCTAAAAATATCTTAAATTAAATCATGTTGTTCTCATTCACACACAGTAAAGTAAACAAATTAAAAAGATTATCATTGTCGTCTTTCTAATTAACAAATTATTATATACTTACAAAAGCTAAATTATTTCCCAGTATATCACGCTACGAATTTAGAAATTAAAATTTAAAATTATTAAAACGCTCTCAAGGATCTCTATGTTTTTATTATTCAAACATCAATTTAATCTAATTTGATCAATATTTTAAAAATTACCGCAACTCTAGTTACAGATTTCTATAATTAATCCTGTCGTGTCCGAGCGACTTGTGCCGCTTTTATTATTAATAATAAATGTATAATTGAATGTTACCCTTGAATCGTGTCGAGTTCCTTAAGCTATACTAATTATACATCGGGTGTCCATTCGCAAAATTTATTTAATTGATACTGAAAGATTCCTTCGAATACCGATAGCGCATTTCGTCACTCCATTCAGACGAAAATTTCGCAAAATCGGCGTGGCTGCCGAGCAATCGATCTGGGGTCGGCTATCGCTGTTGCAACTCGATATCTATCCCGAATTGTCTATTCAATAAGCAGCGTTCCGATCACTGCTCCGGCGAACGGAGAGCTGCGTTGTGATATCAGTAACGCTGTGCGGATGGTTGCACGAACGTCCGACTTGGCGCGTTTTAATTTATTCGAACGATCCTGCTCTACGTATTAGTGTATTAGAAATTAAAAAAATAATTATAGACGATTTTTTTATGCAGTACAGTTTAATTAAAAAGTTGTTAAACAATATCCCTCTTAATAGTGAACTGTATTTCTCTCGTTATTTCTGTTATGCAATGTGATTTTAAATATAGAAAATTGATTAAATTATACATTAAGATTGAACGCTGGTTGATTGAATCGAAAAATGCTGTAATAAATTATTTGGAATATAGGAAAAAAATACTGCAAACAGAACTGTCCACAGTCTACAGAATCGAGAAGAGAGCCGATCCAAGAATACTGTTCTCGTAATTAGACCGCGCTGACCTTTGCCGAAACTTCGATCGCGCGTTTGGCCGCTAGAAAGTGTGTGGATCCTATTTGCATTTCTCTGAATATATTTATCCACAGACGACGAAATCGGGTTAACCGAGGACACACCTATAACCGCTTGAAGTTTGACCGAACTTCAACTTTAGTCTACTGATGGCTAAACTTCAATAGAACTCGCATTCTATCTATAAAGTGAAGTCGCACACTCCTGTAACGAATATTTCATATTCGTACGAATTCCGTCGATAACTCGGAATAAACAGCTATGTACCTGCTAAATCACTTATCCTTTGTAAAAGGAAAACATTTGAACATGTAAAAAACCTCTGTCAATAGCGTGATCCGTTACTAGCTGAAATGCGGACCAATAGAAACCGGAGTAAACTTATATAGCCGCGGTGAGCCGCGCTCGAGCCACCGAGAGAGTTCGAGAGTAACCGTCCGAGATCACAGACGTATCGATATTCATTGCGTTCCGATTATCAAGAGACCGACTGCACGTTGCGAGTTAAGACTTACTCCGACTTTGATAAAAATTTCTTGATAATAAATTATACTTCAATACAAACTCAAGTATTAAAGTAACATCTCTCTCTCTCTCTCATTACATCCTGATCTACAATAAACCTTAAAAGTATACTTGACATTTTTACATTCCTAAAGATATTATCATATAATCATACCGATCTAATTGCATATTAAATTGTATTAAATATAACACAAAAGAAAATATATAAGTTTAATTAATTCAGTATAAATTTGCTCACGGTTATATATATCTTTTCCAAATTCCGAGAAAGAGAAAGAAGAAATATCTAAAATAAAATAATACATTTTCCAAACGCACACTGAATTTATCTTAATAATCTGATGTGATATGATTGCGTTATTAAAGTATTTTTCAAAGTTATTGTTATAAGCGAGAATTATTATTATAAGCGAGAAAAATGATGTTAAAATGTTTGCATAACAATGGAATTACGTTTGGAATAGTTCTGCGAATAGTATCTTGTGCAACAGAATAAACACGCAATTTTAGTACCTACGTGTAAGTAATCGGATAAAATAAATGCGACGTCTCTATGGTATATTATGCCATAAGAACTCGCTCTCGTAAAACCGGTATTATACAATAACGAAACCAAGATATATGGCCATTAATTGAGTGCAGATTTAGTGAGTATTAATTACAGTCTTAGTGATAGACCTTTTTGAAAAAATTGGTAATAAATCTCTCAACGTCCTTTCGACATTTTTATTTAACGCAGATGCAACTGGAAATTCCGTTGCGATAAGACGAAATAATTTCAAAGGAACTAGTCGGAAAGCGTGTCTAAGAAATGATACACGTTTCTTTTGTAATGGATGCAGTAGTAATGGCTGAGCCTAATTAGTTTTGAAACATACGGAACAAGAGTGCGTCATAAAAGAACCAGAAATAAAAGTAAATATACATATCTTAAGTTGTTCCATCATGAGATTCACGGTTTTCCGAATTTTAGGAATGCTACGAAAGAGTTTAAATTATCTGAACCATCGTTTTTTCCTTGTTTCCTAACATTGCAATTTTCAAAGTGACATTATTAATTATCAACCGCACGAACGCAACTTACGTTCTTATTGTTATAATATCGAAATGTTAGGATTATCAGAATTTTGTGAGGCACGGTATGCAAATTCGAACGTGTTTTCCAATAGAATGCCACGCCAGCGTTAAGCTTAGTATAAATATGGCGCGGTTTTCGACCACTTTAATTATATTCGCGCGCGATCGGCAATCCTGATTTACATAAATCACGCAACCGGGCGATACAAGCCCGTCCCGTGCGTCGTCGCTCGCACAGGGGAAATCAATGAACCGTCTAGTTCCGCCGCACGTCCACTATTCGCCGCCTAATTGCTTTCTTTGCGTAATGCGTGCCCTACGTGAGTGCGCAAATACGGCGAGTGTATACATACTCGTACGCGTTCGCACGCGTAAAGTGGCCGGGATGTGACGACGATGAGTGGTAGTAGCGGTGCGTTTAGTCCGGCTTGGAAGCTACCCAAACGCCCGATGCCCGATGACGACGACGACGACGATGACGGCGGACGTCCTCGGTAATAACGCGACTACTTTAATCTCGGAGGCTCAGGTAATTGGAGTTAAACATTCCGTGCACTGACTCGCGCCGCGACGTCAGGCTACCGCCCCGGCGCGCGGATCAATCATCGAGGAATTCAACCGGTGGAATCTCGTTTCTGGATACGTTCGTCTTCCTTAGCAGGAGAACTTCGCCTAGGAATGTTAACGCGCCCCGCGCAGGTCGATAGCATCGCGCCGATCACCGACGAAGCGGTAGCGGATGACGAGTCGGCGGACGATTTTCTCGTTCACGGATTTCTATGTATTTATCTTCATGTATTCGTGTATTTTTTCGATGTTAATACGACGACTGTTGACTGCAGTCAGCCGATGGGACGTAAAATAGCTGAAAAATGAATATTCATCGATTGACAAGTGTCGACGAATAATTAAAAGGCGGTCGAAGAACGAGATGAGGTGTGGCGATTGAAAAATACGGGAAATATTGAGTGAAGATGTTTTCTGTATTTGAATCCTCTTTAGAACTGTGTGAAAACGGCAGTAAATATGGACGCGATGGACTCGTCAGATTCTTTAGTGTGCATAAAAATAAAATGTGAATAACAGTATAACAGTGAAAAAAGTTAGTCTCTTTATATTATGTCACGGGATATATTACAGTTATATCAACGTATTTAATATGTAATATCGGATTACGTGGCTTGCTTTTTCGGGTCAAAAATTTTATTTTTGCTTAAATATTGACGATAATCAATAATTATGCGTTCTAAACAAGTTTCAAGGTACAACTTTTACTTCTTTCTCGACGGGAAACAGACGCTCTTCCAAAAATATTTACAGAAACCGAGGTAAGGATGATACATCAATTACAGCAACGTTACGGAATGTGCATGTACAACGGCACGCACCGTTTCGCACGTAACTCCACGTACTTCGTCGTATACTCTTTCTCAGTAAAATTAAACTGATCGTGCGCTTCAATAAATAACGCTTTAAGCGTAGCGGAAACCGCCTAATAATGCAAATCAATATAAGCAAGCTGCTTTAATCCAGTTTGATTAAGAGAAATGACTCGGGTAACCAATTATTGTTATCTCGCGACATGTTGGATTTTAATTTTTTGCCAGTAATGGCAACATTTATTGAGAAGATTGTGAAGAAAAATAAGTGAAGTGAACGAAGCGATAAATCTGTCTCTGTAGTTTGATAATAACGGAAGTTCAAAGAGATTTGGTGCTCCAAATAAGGTTATTATCAAAAATGGGATAATTAAGCAAAAGCGGAAATAACCATAGGGATCGCGAGATCGTGACCCACATTGGCATTGGTAAACTTTCCAATTCATTCACGAAACTTTATAGATATTTATTAACGAGAATAATATATTGCGATTTTGTGATAAATTTAGACCGCAATCGCGGGGATAAACTTTTGAAATCTAAAGGCTGGAAACAAAATATTTTTCTATAAATATCTTACATGTACGTCTCATCTCTTGTCTTTAATGACGCGTTAGTTCAATTAAAAAAAAAAGATAAAGATGAAAAAGGTAAAATTATATAATTAAATTAATTTTTTAATAAGATCGATTTCAATATATATATATATATATATATATATATATATATATATATATATATATATATATATATATATATAAAGAGAGAGAGAGATATCTGAAACTCAGAAGGCACTAGAGATTTAACTTTATGGAAAAGAGCTATATGCGTCTGACTAACGAGCTTCTGATAACTGGGAAATTGCGCTAAGTTTTTTGCCGCTTGTTAATGGAAATTACAATTACAAGGGAATTTTTACAGTGTCATTAAGTAATTATCACATTCCATATGTGTTTTCACAACGCAACTCAATGTCATTTTTTTTCTCCGTTAATTCCATATTTCCGTATCGCAATTAAATGATCACACGTACTGTACAGTTCAAAAGTTCATTATTCGCATGAGCGAGCAATTGACATCACGGATTTGCATATGTTATTTCTAAATGAGGACCGCAACCGGTTAGAGCATTAGCTATCTTGAGACCTTGCAGAATTCCCGATATCGATGTGTAACGATAATTCAGATAATCCGTAAACGATGACATGTGCAGAACGAGATCGACGACACCTTCTTCCGAGTCCGATTTCAGGATGCAAGCGATAATTAATGGCCAATGCTGCTCGATTAATCAAACCGCGCCGAAGACGACAGCTTTAAGGAGTGCAAATTTCACGCCTGATCCGATAAAATTCTGAGTTATCGTCAAACGCAGCTGGAACTAGTCCATGATGAATATCCACGCTTTCCTGCGCACATTTTATTTTTATTTTTGTAATTGTGTTTCGCGACTTTTGAAGATTTTAATTGCATAATTTTATACTATAACAAAGAATCTCAAAAATTGACTCGCGGGTCAATAAGTACAAAATTATGCAATTAAAATCTTCATCTGCTAAATTTTATTTAAAAAATAATAACGTTATTAATAATTTTTAATTATAAACAAAATATTATTAAAGAGTTGAGAAATATTTGTTACATGTAAATTTTTACTTTGATTTTACATAATTATAATCAATGATGTTGATGAAGATCGAAACTAGAGAGGAATTAGAAATTCTTTCCAGAATTGAGATCATTGGAAAACAGTTTTTCTCTATAAGAATATCTTTGAGCAAAGAGAAAATCCGTAACTTCGTGATACAAACGTTAATTAATGGGAGATTCAAAGAAATATTTTATTTTATGTTTTACAACACAGCTCGTACATTTTATATATCCGGTATAAAATGTTTAATATTATGCATTAACTATGTACAATCATACAATTTATATGTTCACGATACGTGATGTATTATTTTGAAAAATGATAAACGGCTCTCATAAATAAACAGAGCACGAAACTACAATATACTTCACCGCAATGTTTATCATTGACAAATTTTGCACGAAGCCGAGAGAGAGAGAGAGAGAGAGAGAGAGAGAGAGAGAGAGAGAGAGAGAGAGAGAGAGAGACACCCCCTCCCCCCAAAGTAGGATTCAATCTTCTAACTCTTTATTAGAAATTCCCTACGCTGGCTATCGAAGTCCTTTTGTAGTCTTTGCCGAAGGTATCACGGGTGGTCAAGCCGAAGCCGTCGGCTAGACAGGGCCCATCGCAAAGTCGTGCAGGAGCAAAAGGTGTGCAGCGAAACTATTAATAAGGCAGCACGAAAGCTAACGGGCCAACGCGCAACGGCGCGGAGTGTACGTGTGCTCTGCACGAAAGGGAACCGCTTAATATCCGATGTCTCGGCCCGAAATCCTTTTCGTGACGGATGAGGATGCACGGGGTCAATTGCCCGGACCTTAAATCGCGATATCAAGACGCGATGACAAACCTGTTTTATGAATGAACGCACTCGATTCGTCGAAAGAGTTGAAAAATATGCATTGAGAACTACAGTGCGCTGAGCGCCCATAAAACATACATGTATAAATCAAATTGTATATACATATATAATATATGTACTATTCCTGATCAATGATCTTTTTTTTTTAAATTGTCCTTACGCGCAATAGGCCAGTCAAATTAGACCAAAAAAAGGCTTGTGGTATGAAAGTGATGCGAACTTTTTTATTCCTTTTTAGGCGTGTTGGGAGTGTTTAGAAAAGCTTATTTTTGAGTTGTCGTATCATGAGACCCAGAGCTTTTTGAGGGGGGGAGGGGAAACCAAAATTTTCGCGGTTTTTTGCATTTATCTCGTTTCGATTAATAGATAGCACTTTTTTGCTCCTGAGAAAGTTGTAGGGCTTGAAAAAACAAAGAAAATGAGCGGTGACTCGTTCCGATTCGTCAAAAATTCACTTTTCGATTGCATTTATCAGAAAAGAAACAGAAGCGAAAAACGCGCCGAGTTCCGAACGCTCGGCTCGACACGCGCGACTTCCGGAGGCTCTCCTGGGCTCAATTTTTGACGAATCGGAACGAGTCACCGCTCATTTTCTTCGTTTTTTCAAGCCCTACAACTTTCTCACGAGCGAAAAAGTGCTATCTATTAATCAAAACGAGATAAATGCAAAAAACCGCGAAAATTTTAGTTCCCCCTCAAAAAGCTCTGGGTCTCATGATACAACTCAAAAATAAGCTTTTCTAAACACCCCCAACACGCCTAAAAAGAAATAAAAAAGTTCGCATTATTTTCATACCAAAATGTCTAATTTAACTGGCCTACAATGTATAATGCTCCTACACGTATTATCGTGCAGATTGCTTCAACTGCATTTACCAATAAAATAGAAATAAAACAAAACATGGCACTATATAATCTATATAATAGCTCGTAATATGTCTTAAATATTTTTAAAATTTGTTATAGCGATATTTCATTGTATTCAAATATTGCATTCGCATTATATGAAATATTGTATATGTATGGAATAATTGTAACAGAACATTGTCCGTTTGATGTATCAGCATATGTTTGTTAAATTGAATGAGTATATATTGACGATAAGTATGACAATAAGTATGACGATAAGTATGACGATAAGTACAACGATAAATAAGACGATAAGTATGACGTATGGTGTATACTATACAAGATCCAATCGGGTAAACGAATTGAGTAGAAAATGATAGAATAAATTTACAATATCTAAAATTTCTAAAAAAAGATTAAATATAATACAATCTGAAATTTTAAGATTTTAAGAATGTTTATTAGAATTTCAGAGAATATAAAAATTTTATTCTTTTGTTAATTGCATTTTAACAGAAATTTAATTTAATTACCAAAATATATAATGTAGAAAATAAAAAAGTTATAACAGATAATTTTTATAGAAGATATTTAAAATCTTTTATCAATTTTAAAAAGAAAAAAGTTATGCTAAACTGGATTCGTGAAATAATTTTCTTCATTTGACATTAACAAGGTATTTCTATATGGATGATCGCGTTCAGAGTTTAATATACGACTGTTCGTTATATTAAGAAAGCTTCGACTATCGTTATGCGTCCAATCTTTTCCGCGTTATACTATCGACATTTCAAGATCGACATTATCTATGTCTACATCATAACAGACGCTACCAGACTTTACGCGCACCGTTTAGGCTTTTCACAGGTTAATACCGTTAGTATTTTTTTTTCTATATTTAGCCAGACGATTGACTTTCACCGATTGACTAGAGGCGATGCCGATTTTCTCTACCGTATCTCGTTTTGATGGATGATGATGGACACGCCTATAACCACTTGCTAGATCCGTTAGATATTGTGACGTTTTCCGCGACACTGACTTCACCGCGCGTTTTTGATATACGCCCCACACAAATATTTTGTCAAGCTACGTGCACTCTGCGCTGCGCACAAATTCTACATGTTATTCGCGCGCAAATTATTCGTGACGAGCAAATATAACCGACAATGATATGGCGTATAATATAATAATTGTGAACTAACAAGAAAAATGATATTAATGAATGATCTACTGTTCGATTGCAAAAACGAGGACATGTTACTCTATTTTTGATTATATTATATATAAATATAATTTATATACTGCATATATAAAATTTTGCAAAGAATAATTCTTTTACATAATGTACAATCTTTCTTTATTAAAGAAAAAAATCTCCTTGGCTAAGTTTTTCAAAAATAAACTATTGCAAGTAACAATGTGTAAAATTAATGAGAGACGATGAGAAGTCGTCAAGTTATCCAAAGAATGTACCGTTAAATGTTGACGCAGCGCCAGCGGAACACCCTCCGTATATAAAAAAAAACTCGACTTTTGTCGCGAGTTAAGCTCGTTCATAAAAATACCCTATGGCGTTTTTCTTTACGTGTTTTGACATTAAGTGGGTTAAGTGCGTTTCGCTTCATCAGTTATCACTTAGCTCGCGTCGATAGGAATGCTCTAAAGATCCGTAAAAACATGAAATGTTTTCAGACTGCCTTCGTTGCCAATCTGCCAATCTATTTGTGGCACGTAATACCCGTTGCACTCAATTAGTCTCGTACGAGCGGAACGTAAATGTCAAATGCGTGCGTGATGCATCACGCATTAAGGATATCTCATCAATTTACCGGCGTTTACCGCGATAACATTGCATTTGATTCGTGTCGGCTAAGAGCTCTCACTTGTTTTACGGATTTGAAACGACGCGACAGATATATTCCGAACTTCGAAGAGCGCGCGTGAGGTGAGTCTTTTCTTAGGTCTATTATTACAGACTGACACTGTACAATGTACCGTTGTTTTAATCTACATCGCAACGGAAAAAAATATTTCATCGACCCAAAACTGTACAGGTATTCTGCTTCACTGGTCTTAGGTTAGAAGTTATATGAACACTCATCGTTTCCTGAAGCCTGAACGACGATTCGTCCACAGCGCGTCCTGAAATATATTTAGTAATTTTTCTACTATTTTAAAAGTAGATAATTAAATAACGATTTGTTTACTTTATTTAATACATTAAGAATAAAACTTATTATTAAGTTTATTCAGTGTTAAAACTAGAACTTGAAACGTTAATGTAATAAACCATTTTTTAAATTCAGATTGTAGTTTTTTATTCGAAATTCAATAAAACATATTTAACGTTAATATATATTTGCAAAAAAATATATAGCTAATTGAAAGATTTTGCAATGTAGAAAGAGAATTAAAATACAAAAATACTATAATTTAGAAATAATTAAAAGATGAAAAGGAAGCTCAATACGTACGAAACATTTTTGCTTTAATTGTGCGTGTCTAATCAAGCAATCTCTAATAAGCTAATTAAATTAGAAGTTTTCTTCTAATTCTTCTTCGATCACGATAGATATGATGAGTATAATATTTTTGCATTAAAAAATACAAGGGTAATTCTTGTATATGAGGAATATGACCATCAGGATATTTTTGTTGTGACATTAGTCGAATTAGAAATTTTTTTCAAGGACAAGATAGATAAATGTCATAGATTAGCAGCGAGCACATGTCACGAGCAATTTCCGCACGCAAGGAACATAATCGGAACGTCAAACAAGCTTGTCCGCGAAGCTGTGAAAAATTGAGGTTCCTCATTGACTTTTACACTCGCTGCGGCTCGCGCGTTTATTCGCTTCATTAGTAACACGCTCAAGGATAACGATAACAAATGATTCCCCTAAGAAGCGATGAGTCCGATGATTAACGGGTAGAGTCGATACCTACCGCTAAATCAATTTCATTCAATCAATTTCCTCGATTCCGTCCGCATTTAACTCTACACACTTTTCAGCGATAAATCGATACTTGAGACGACCCGTGCGGAATTAAATGGAAGATATTTATTCTTGCGTCATTACGTGTATCGAATCGATCATTCATGTACTTTTCACGATATTGTTTGAAGCTGCGTTTTATGGATATTAACAATATGTTAACTGATATTAACCGATGAAAATTTTTGAGGATTATTTATAGATATTGCATATAGAACGAATAGAAATTCATATAGGTATTGAATCTAGTGGCCTGATTTTCGTTTTGTATGAAAAAAAGTCTTATATATAATTTTTGATTTTTGTGTATTACATAATAAAATATTAATTTTTTATCGTGATTAATCAAACAGTTGTTCCGAAATAAAATCGTACTATGCGTATACTAATAATCGCAGGTTCTCGAAGAAGAAATATTCTAATTTAATTCGTCTGCGCCAGAATCGTTTCATTATCGCATTTAGGGAGCAATTATGATTCTTTTTTTCTAATTGTCTCGGTTAGGTTGAAGAGTTGGTCCGAAAAAAGAGAGACTGCCCTCTCACGTACTTCCTCGTTACAATCGTAAACCGTAAGCAGCCCTCTCGATTCGAAACGTCGAACGTAATTATGACCGACGACGTGGTCGCGTGCAATTAATACGCAATAAATTTCGTCGCTCGTTCGAGGCCTCGACTTCCTCTGTTGCTCCCAAGGCCGCAAAAGAAACTCTAAGACTCAAAATTACGAGCTGGTGCCTTAAATCACGTTGCATCGAACGTACGCGGGAGTGCGTGACGCTCGGGATGCGTTTGCTCAAGTACACTTTTGTTAAAAGGAGATCACTTTTAATTTATTTTTTCTTACGGTCGCAAGTTGCAACAAATAGCAAGAAGCAATAACACTTTTACATCGCACGAATATTAATAAGAATATAAATGATAGAGTATTGCACGTACAATTAACGAATTTAGCTACCTGCAAAAACTTCGTGCACGCGCGCGATTAAGTTCCAATCATGCATTACAATATGCAACCGTGCGTATAATAGCAAATCTCAAATTTCCTAAAATGCAAGATATTAACGATTCTCGTGTCGTTTACGATATATTACACTATCGTTACTACTTTTAACATCACATTATTGTTGATATGTAACATTACTCTACGTACGTTTAATCACCGCAATTAAATAGATATCAATAGAGATTAAATATAATCATGTATAATTAACGAATTTAGCTTCCTGCAAAAACATGTATATATACGCGCGCGATTAAGCTCCAATCATGCATTGCAATATGCAATCGTGCGTAAATGGCGAATCTGAAATTTCCTAAAACGCAAGATATTACTGATGGTTCACTGGTCGTTTACGGTATTATACCATCGCTACTATTTCTTAATATCACATTATTGTTGGTATGTAGCATTACTTTACGTTTCATTACCACGATTAAATAGATATCAGTAGAGACGTAGTAAAATTATTCTTGTGCCATTGGAACATTAGAAATAATCATTTTAATGAAGAAATTAAATCGTCTTTTTCGAAAAAAAATGCAGAGAAAATGTGAGAAAATGAGGATCGAGCGCCAGAACAACTATAAATACGAAACCGACGACTGAAACCTCTGGAACCCCTGCAGCTGTATGGCACTTAGCTCCCAATGGCACACGTAGCATGCTGAGCGGTTGATTGGCCCAGTGCTTTTAATTGAAATATCCCGGACGTAAGTAACTCAAACGAACGTTGAAAGAATGCTAATGATCGTTTAATCGATCACTTACGTACTATTCTTTATGTTATTTATCCTAAGCGGGCATAATTACTTGATCCCCTTTTTCTCTCTGCCTTTGAGAAAATACAAAAGGTGACTGCATGGGTGATGAATGCATAGGAATATAAAATGCTAAAATTTATTGAAAAACGAATGCTTATATTTCATTTATTTCTGAGACGCGAAGAAATAAAATCCCACAAATTGAGAGTTACGAAATAAAATGTGTATACGCGCGTAATAAAGATGTTCGTGAGAGTCTATATATCTGATTTCTTATCTGCAATTGATATGACTATCGCGAGCGGGAAGATTGCCGTGAAATTACTGCTAAGTGATTTGATATGGTAATGCTGTACCGCGCGGAGCTTAGAAATGGCAAAGTGGTGAATTAAACCGCGATATCGCGGTGATTAATAAGCTCGCGACAAGCTTCGCGATTTGAGTTTCAGCTGCAGAAAAGAGAGGTGACCGTGTGCAATCGAGATATTTGCGCTGCTAAATATCTACCAGATTGCCGTGATAATTACCGTATAATTATGTTGCTTTTGATTTACCGCTAGCGATCGCGATATGCATCGGGAACGATGGACGCAGGGTTCCGCCTGCTATCAGCTGTTAAGCCTGAGCGATTAAAGGCAGGCTCGCGAAGTGAGATCTCTTTCGCGAATGTGACGCGAGGAGGCTATCTGGATTAACGGTAAACCCGCCGATTGTGGTACGCGGAAATTATTGCGTATTCGCGTTCGCGACGCATGGCACTCGCGGCGCCGAGGCGCCGGAAGGCGCCGCGCCGCATCGTGCGTCGAGTTATCTCGACGCGGCCAATCAGCGAGAAATACGATTGGCCGATTAGATTCCAAAATTAGCCGATGGAAATCCACCGCGCGACAATTAGCGAACGGGCACCGCGCAATTATCGTCCGACAATCGGCGTTTTAGCTAAACGCGACTTTCCGATATGTTGAAATTACTCGAAAAACGTAATTTGCATTAAAATGTTCGAATAATTGGCCATTGACAGCTCGTAATTACAGGACCGCCTGCTGCTATCTCGGTGCAATTTGCAATAATAATTATCCCCTATCAGAGGATAAGTCGATCCTGCACAAACTAATTATCACGCAATAAAATTATTCCTCGTCATTTCGGTTCTGCAGACTGACACGCAAGGTCGATCTCCTTACGTCGGATTTTACCGAATGGAACGTGTTTGCGTGCAATATGCCAAGTCATGGAAGCGTTCACAAGTCTGCCGATGATAAATGACTCGGAGTAACTTCCTCGCCTGTCATCGATTGTCGCAAGAAAGTTACGATAATCAATGATTATAAAGAGCGTAACTTGTCACCACGCAAATCGTTTCGTAATATAATATAAATCATGGAATGATTTATAAAATATAACATAAAGAGACATAAGCGACTAAATATATAAAGATATCGAAAGAGATTCCAGCGTTATATTTAAACGTTACGAGAAAAAAATACGTTGACAATTGGTAATATGAATTAAAGCACCGTTCAAAAAACGCGATAATTTAATAGAGAAAGCGACAACAATTCGTCGACGCACCTATAGCCAGCGTAATATATTTCGCATGCGAATTTCTGAGAAACGACTTAGCATGCAAATCTTAAGACAAAGGTACAGTGATTCATTCTACGAATCCAATCACTTGTATTGAAATCGTTGGAGATAACGTTCTCTTATTCAAATCGCTTATTCTAAATTCGATGACATATAACACATTTCCGCATGAGGGTACGAAGGCGTTATGTGCTAAATATAACTCAAGCTTGCTAAATTGCTTCATTATACTTTTGAGTAATTTAGAATTCCCAAAATTATTCGCCTTCCTCGAGATTCTTTCCTATTTTTTAAATTTCTTTAAAATTGTTTTGATTTCTGTGAATTCTTATTTCTTTTATTATAAATTCTTGTTTTTTAATACATATTATAATAATTAAACTATAAATTAAAATATTATTAAAATTAAAGATTATTTAGAATTAATTGTAAGACAGAATTCTATCGATTGCTGCTAAACGGAGTGTTGTTATCGGAGTTATGATATTCGTATTGTAAATTCTCATACGTCACATATCAACACGAGAAAGTATCAATCATAATTCAAAAGTGAGACGGCGACCACCAAAGGATCGTCATGTACACACGAACCTCCTAACATTAATCATCGGAAACATTTAGAAATTATTATCAGCGATCATTTAAAAAGAGAACAGAACCTATTATGAGGTATATAGATACGATGGCGCGTGACGAAAGTGTCATCAATCCCGTAATCGACAGAGCATCGCTAAATGGATCCTCATTAATGATGTAACGACGGCTAAGTCGACCGATGCGATATGATGTATCGGTCAACAGGGCGCGCACAGGTATCGCGTTACATTACCCCCCTATCGGAATTATGCTCCTCCGTCTTAATGGATTTCGACTGATTCTCGTCGTGTGCCCCGAGATAGTGGTCAGATGCATTAGTTTTCGACGTATTGTGCCCTTCACGTCCACAGTGCCCCGCGGTATACTCGTATCGTACACGGTGGACCGACGCGTGTCAGACGGGTCTTTAGAAAGCTCCACATAGCGAACCGAGAGGTGTATTCTTCAGATTTGTCCGTCTGACGGGTGTCTTTTGTCGGTACCCATTACGTCGAAAAAATCATCGGGCGAACATAAATGTCGGAAAGAGGCTAAATAGGGATGTGTGTTCTCTTTTCGTGAGAACGAGAACCGGCACGGCAAGTAAAAACTTGAAAAAGTGAACGGATAAAAATTTCGGCTCCTCTGGATTTATTAAACGTGAGGAAATCGACTAGACTTGCGATTATTTTACGAAAAATTAAGTTCTCGCAATTTTAATTACGAACACCCAAAACTGGCAACTGAAAATTTAACATAAACGCAATAATAAAAGAAAAATAATCGTACTGTAAGACAAGTTATTTTTTCACTATTCATCGGCAATTTTTTCCCGCGCGCCGAACGATTTTCACGATTGATGCTTGCTACATATAATGCGTTAAATCACTCCTGTCGACGGCATCATTACAGTTCATTACTCACGCAATTGATACTTCGAGTATAATCATAACGCCCCTCATCTCGCGAGGAAGGTCGGTCCAGTGAGAGAAGTTTTACCTATTCTACGCATCCTCCGCGATCTCCACCTTTTACCTGCTCTTTTTTATGGGTTTCCGTGTGTTACATTGTATCAGAATTACAGCGTTATACTCTCAAGGTATACGGTGAGCACGATTAAGAACAATTTGACGACTATAATATCATCTCACGCGGCGTGTGTATCTCCGGTGCGCGCCACTACGGTGTGTTATAAAGCACGTCTCGTTTGCGAACTCATATAAACGCGGAAACTTTTCTCGTCTTCGGCGAGACTGCACGATTACGTTCATGCGATGGCGCGCCCTTTGATTGCCCCGCGCCCGTCATTTTTTTCTTTTCTACGTAAGCGCAGGAGAGTAGCGATCCTGCTGATTACCGACAAACGCTGCGAGCATATGTATATGCCGGTAATAGTCCTGCAGCCTTGATATTACGTGCGTAAAACCGCGAATATACGCGGTAAAAAAAATTATTTCCTTTCCACGTAAAGTATTTCTACGTAACGATAAAAAAATTGGACGTTTCCTATTGAATATATCACAGAATATATGATATGTAACATATTCTGATTTAGCTCTCCGCAGGGATCGAGATGGTGGTGGTGATGGATAACTAATGACTTGTCTTGCTTCTGTTATAATAACTTTTATTCTATAATGCTCTATAAAGACACGTGTGCACGCGCTGAGATCAGACTCTCGAGTGTCGCCTCGCACAGCGAGCGCGCCGGCGTTGCTACGCCAGGTAGTGCCCTCTCGCAGGGCGCGAATGCTCTACTCGCACACAGCATCTTTCCAACACTCCCTCCCTTTGTGCGGGTAGTGGGCTCGGATCCTCTAAGTCTCTTTCTTATCTGAAAAATTGCAAAATATTAGTTCCGAGTAAGATTTCGCTTTCAGTTGCACTTAAACTCTAAATTCGTTATATTATCTCTAAGATATGTGAATGCTTCCAAAGGTAACGGTTTAGTCATAATATCAGCTAAGTTTTCTCTAGTGTTTATCCATCTAACTTCTACTTTCCCTTGATCTACACATTGTTTGACAAAATCTCCATGAGTATCTGCCATGTGCTTTCGGTTTCCAGTATCTTCTCTTTCTTTTAAATTTTTCTTTATCTCCTCTAGTTTATCATCAAACATCTTAAGTTTGTGACTTCCATCTTTCTTAGTGCAGTTTCCTGCTGCTCTGTTGTCACACCAGATTGTCGTAGGCAAGAATGTTTTTCCAACAACATACCTGAGCGACTTGTCTAATGAGATCACTTCTTGACAGGCTTCACTCATTGCTAGATACTCTGCTTGACAGGTAGAGAGTGTAACATATGTCTGTTTATGACTTCTCCATGCTATCACATCTCCAAATAATTTGATTATATATCCTCCAGTGGATGTAGAATCAATGCAATCTCTAAAACTAGCGTCTGTCAGTGATTCTAACTCATCTGTCTCACCTCTAAATATCAATCCTCGATTCACAGTTCCTCTAAGATATCTGAAACTCTTTTAACATCTTGCCAGTCTTCTTCTGTGGGCTCTAATTGTCTTCTTGCCAAATAGTTCACTGCATAAGCTATATCAGGTCGTGTGGCGTTTGCCAGATACATTAAGCTTCCTATAGCTTCTCTATAAGGTACTCTTTTAATTTCTTTTTCAATGCTCTTTTCTTCTAGTTTACTCTTTTTGTTTTTGTTGTTTACTTTTCTGGTGACCATAGGAGTACTCTGAGGCTTGCATTCACTCATATGAAACTTTTCTAATATGCTCTCAGTGTATCGCGTCTGATGAATATACATGTATTTTTCTTCTTTGTTTCGCTCTATTGTTATTCCTAGAAAGTTCTTGGGTTCTCCAAGATCCTTCGTCTCAAATGTTTCACTCAACTTCTTTTTGATTTCCTCTAATTTCTCCTGGTCATTACTTGCAACCAACATATCATCTACATAAAGCAGTACAATCACTATTTTGCCTTCTTTCCTCCACGTGAATAGACATGGCTCATGTAGATCGTTCTCTAATCCAAGTTTCTTAGCCTCTTCTGAAAATCTCTTATTCCATCTTTTCGGACTTATCTTCAATCCGTACAAAGCTCTATTCAATTTACACACCTTAGTCTTCTTGGTGTTTTCATCTACTTCTACTCCCTCTGGAATTTCCATATATATTTCTTCTTCTTCTTCTAGAACTCCATTCAAAAACGCAGTCTTAACATCTAGCTGACTAACGTATAATTTATACTTATTTATTATTGCCAATATAGATCTAACCAGTGACAGTCTTGAAACGGGTGCATATGTCTCTTTTAAATCATACACGTTTCTATCTTTACAACCTCTAATCACTAGTCTTGCTTTGAATCTGGTAGATCCATTTGCCTCTAATTTTCTTCTAAATACCCATTTTGAATCTATTATATTGGGTCGTTTTCCATCTAATTTCTCTAATGGTCTATCGACAAGCGTCCATACTTTATTGATTTGCATAGACTCAAGTTCTTCTATGACAGCATTTCTCCAGTTTTCTCTTTCGCTGCTTGTCATCGCCTCTTCATATGTCGAGGGCTCTCTATGTAATGATGCCAGAAGACATCGACTCAATTCGTCTTCATTCTCTATTGTTTGATATTTATTTGTTTCTACAAAACTATAATTAGCGAAGCTAATATCCTCTATCGGTTTTTGCACTCGAATGTCTCTAATGTTCTCTAATGATTTACACTTCCTCTTAGTTTTACTTCTAGTCATTGGAGCGTTACTCCCTCTTTGCACATCCTTTCGTTTTTGTTCATCTAACTGCATTGCTTGTTTTCTTGGTCTACCTCTTTTTCTTTTCTCTGGTATTTCTTGTTTTAACTCTTCTTTCTCTTCATCTTCTACAAATTCTTTCATCCAATTCTTGTTTATTTCTTTTTCATTTTCAATTTGACCGTTTTTATATACATCTTTATATGTTATCTTTTCATTGAATCGGATATGTCGAGACTCTAGAAACTTTCTCGTACTTGGATGCCATAGTATATATCCGGTATTGGTGTATCCAACTAATATTCCTCTAATTGCTCTTTTATCAAATTTTGATGTAGGCTTCGGTACTTTTGCATATCCAATGCATCCGAATCTCTTAAGCTGTTCTAAGTGACAGGTTGTTTCTGGTGAAAACTTCTTCAATGGAATTTCGTACTCTATGGTTTTGTGTGGAGATCTGTTATACGCATGCACGGCAGCGTCAACAGCTAACTCCCACATACTTTTCGGTAGTCCTGAGTCGAACATAAGGGTTCTTATTTTCTCTTGTAATGTTCGATTGAACCTCTCAGCTACTCCGTTATGCTCTGGCGTATACGGTGGCGCAAATTTTGCTTCTATCTTTTCTCTTTCCATTACTTCTTTAAACGCACCTCCCGTAAACTCCTTGCCTTGATCTGACTTTACATAGCACAGTTTTTCTTCTTTTCCTAGTAAATTCCTGGCATGTATGAGGTATTTCTCTAAAGCCTCTCCGGACTCGTCTTTCGTCTTTAATGAGTATGCTTTCGCCAATCTAGAATAATCATCTATAAACACAATAATAAATCTCTTTTGTCCTGGATACGAGGTGGGTTTTATCGGACCCATAATATCCGTGTGTATGACCTGAAGTGGTCTTTGTGCTTTAGTTCTTGTTTCTCTAAATGGCAGTTTTTCCATTTTTGCCATTATGCATATCTCACACTCTAATATGGAATCATCTAACTCTACTTTCTCTAATCTCTTATCTAATTTCTGTAGTCTTTTTAAATAGCTTAGTGATGCATGACCTAGTCTAACATGCCATAACATCGCCTCATTTATTCCTCTTATTTTCTCTGACTTTTCTATTATTGAACTCTCGCACATTTCTTCTATATCCTTTAACGATTGTAGATCTTCTAATTTAACCGTTTGATTGAGTTCTGTACTTATCTCGTGCTGTACATTTTCATCCACACTTGTGAGTTCCTCTTCATTCTCCCTCCCAATCACAGATCCAACATTTTCATACTCTTTTAATTCTCCCTCCGAAATAGATAGCTCATTGTTTTCAATGTTTGTCTGTGATTGTTCAGGGGACTCACAATGTGACACTATCTTTGCACTACATCTATATACTGCACAGTCTACTCTCCTATTATTCTCTACATTGTTATTTTTAACCTCAAATTGTATCGTCCAATTTGGTTTATTATAGTTTCCTCTAAAAATTACTTTATTTGTTAGTTTATTATATACTTTAAGCAACTTGTCATCTAAATAAATGCTAAAACCAGCCTCTGCTAATTTTCTCAAAGACAATAGATTCTCTGATACATCTCCTGTCGCTATTACATCTGTTAATCTAATCTCTTTCTCTTCTTTTTCTCCCGTTCGCAACAAAAGATCCCCTTTACCGTCTATTACAATATTTGCAAATTCATTTTTATTCGCACATCTGATAATCTGATTTTCACATTTTTCAAAGTTTGACAGTATTACACTCTTATTAACAATATGATCGGTTGCTCCTGAATCTGCTATAAAATTAATTGATTCTTTTGAATTATCTCTACTCTTTATTAATCTAATCTTACCTGACTCTGATTTGTCTTCTTTAGCTTTGGCGGTTATTGTTGCTTTCTTTGCTTGAGTTTTGTTGTTTAATTTAACTATCTTTCCTCTATTATTTACTCTTTTGGTGCTTGTCTGTTCGGCTTTATTCGGCTTATTTTTATTTTTATTATTGAAAAATTTATACCTTTTTCCTCTAAATCTTCCAGCCTGTGCTCCGGCGTTTGGACAATCATCTCCTTTATGACCTCTAACCTCTTGGCAATGGTAACAGAACCAAGCTCCTGTTTCAATGAGCGGGCAGTCCTTAGCCATATGTCCTATCTTGTTGCACCGGTAGCACTTTACAGGTTTTCCATCTGCTTCTAATTTCACTCTCTGTACTCTAGCCTCTGATTTCTCTAAATGCTCTTTCTCTATGCTCTTTACTTCTGCTTCTAACTGTGTAATAAATGATTTTATTTCATCAATATTCATTTCTTTTTGAGTTGTTTGTCTTCTGATCAAATCGGCGTTCCTCAGTTCTGGTACATTAAAAGCTACCGCCTGATAGAACGACGATCTAATCTCTTGCTCTGTAAGAGGTACTGCATCCTCACATGATTCATACTCTCTAACTATGGAGTCAAAGCGTTCGCAAAAATCATTTACTTTCTCATCTTTCTTCATTTTAATCTGATAGAGACGAGCTCTTACAGATGTATGTGTTACATTTATTTCATTCTTCTTATATCCTCTTAATTTCTTTAAAATCTCTGATGGATCTTTTTCGTGCAAAATTCTCTTATGATAATTTTCATCTATATGATTAATTATGATATCTCTAACAAAACTTTTTCTTTTAGCAGTTTTTAATTCCGAAAGATTTTCTGGACTTTTTATACTTGCATCTATTACATCTAGCAAATCATTGTTCATTAACTCTGATTTTAAATAATCCATCCAGAGATCAAAATTAGATTTTTGCGTAAGCTTGTACTCTCTTTTAATATGTATTTTCTGATTATTTAATCCAATTTCTATCGCGTTTTTAAGTGCATCTAAATCTCTAGTTTTATCTCTAGTTTCAGCTGGAGAGATTACTTCTTCAGTAACTTTTTCAAAGTTATTTTCATCTAGATCTTGTATATTTTCGTTATTTACCTCTAATCGTCTAAGTTTCAGTCTTTCTCTTTCTAAATTAGCCTCCGAAACTCGCACCATATTCTCCATCATTAAATTTGCTTGCGTCATCACTTTTTCCAGGGTTTGGAGTGTGGTCTCTAATTTTCCGGTCATCATCTCATTTCTCGCGATGAGTTTTTCTTGTTTTTCGTACAAAATCTTGCTACCAATCGGAAGAACAGGTCTATCCTCTCCTGCAAATTTCGGCATTGGGATATTCTCTATGATTTGAGGCTTCTCTTTTGGTTTTGAGATTGCCCCTCGTAGCTCTAGCTCTGTCTTTTTCTCTTTATCTGTGTAAATATTCAGATTATTATTTCAATTTCATCTTTGAACTCTTATATTTACACATTTGCTGTCTCTAACCATCTAATTTATATATATATATATTTTTTTTTATTTTTTTTTTTTTTTATTTTTACTCTTTGAACAATATTCTCTTACCTTTTTCTTCTATTATTGTTCTCTCTATTACCGTCTCTGTACTATCGTCACTCTCATAATCTACCAGGAGATTCTCGTCCTTCTCTGCGCATCCTTCGTCTAGTCTATCTCTATCCATCTATATCGGGATTTCAAATATCAATCGGACATGAATAATATTAATTTTTAAAATAAATTCAATATCCAATATATTGATATTATAAAATTTAAAATTTTATCGTCGAGTTTTTCTCAACAATAAGACTTATTTATTGCTTACGAGACCATACAGAACGCACTGCAATTCATAATGATCTGAAAGCGAGAAACCACGCGCCTCTGCAGAGCCATCCGCACACGCACACCACTATCCCGTGCGATCTCCAGCACTGCTGAAAAGATCTATAGGATATCGGGTTGATCACGCACGCGCACGGGACTCGTACAGATTTACGCGGCCTCCCTAAACAGCGATCAAGCTACACCGCACAGCAAGTCATGCTTGATTACCGACCCGATGCATGTCGATTTTGAAAAAGAATTCCATACACATACATGTATATACATATGTGTCATGGTGTCGCATCGATGCTTTGTTTTTCTAATCGATCATGCCTTCGCGTGCCCGGCAACACGTCCCGCGCGTTGGAGAGGAAAAACAACCAAAACAAAACATGCTCGGTGTTCGCGCTCGGACCTGCACGCGCACGTCGCTTTTCCCGCCAACTTGTTACCAAGCGGCATACTTCTATCTCTTTCTATCATGCATCTATCTCTTTCTATCACACATCAATTCTCTATTTCTCTTGCACATCTATTCTCTAATTCTCTTAGAATTTAGTTAATTTCACGCATCTACTCTTTATTTTTCTAGTCTCTACTTTATCAGCGCTGTTTTTCGTGTACATCGACGATGATTTTTCTATTACACTTTATACATCTATCTCCTTCTAACATTTCTCGAGCATTCTTATTATCTGAGAATTCTCTCGTTTTGCTCGTCAGCTACGAGGAATATTATTTACTTACCCTCTAATCTTCTATTCTCTGTCTGCGTCTAATTCGTCTATCTGTCGTCGTTGCCACACACTTCTCACCGATTTTCCGCAAGAAAAACGTGCCCTGGGCCCATAACCTATTGGAATTTAGCTCTCCGCAGGGATCGAGATGGTGGTGGTGATGGATAACTAATGACTTGTCTTGCTTCTGTTATAATAACTTTTATTCTATAATGCTCTATAAAGACACGTGTGCACGCGCTGAGATCAGACTCTCGAGTGTCGCCTCGCACAGCGAGCGCGCCGGCGTTGCTACGCCAGGTAGTGCCCTCTCGCAGGGCGCGAATGCTCTACTCGCACACAGCATCTTTCCAACAATAACATATTCTGATTAATAAATACGCGAATTCGCATAGAATTAAATGATTGCAGAATTAAAATCAGATATTCTGAAAAAAAAACCAGCACTTTTAATCTGAGCTCTTTAATTACGAATTGGAGAGAACATTTGCGGTTGTGCGCGTTCTTCGCTCGAACTACTATCGTTACTGTCATACGATCATGACAGCCTGTCAGATCCATCAGCAGTTTCCTCGCAGAGTAGTAAATTCACATATGATTATCGCGATTTATCGTCTGTCGTTTCCGCATGATCGTAACTTATCAACGGTGTTTTGCTGTAAACTGCTCCGCTAGAGCCGCCTCTCTTCCACCATAATGGCATGATTCCACGAGGCCCGGCAGCGAGAGATACTAATTTTTTACTCGGTATCGGCAGCACATCGATAGGTAGATTGCGCGCGATCTTATCTCCGTCCATGCGTCTTGTTTATGGGCGTAATTTCGCGGTGGAAACGCGCGCGAATCTCTCGCGGACAAATCGATGTCCGCATCGATTTATCTTCGGGGCTACTGACAGCAGCGCATTAAACGTCGGTAATACTCATCCCGAACAACCTGGATTATGACGTTAAAAGCGAGGAAAATGTGAGGAGGCACGTGAACATGATCCTGCAACCTAAATTTATCGCGGTACTTTATCGCGTAAATCGATCAACCTCTTAACGATCATATATTTACAACGTGTGGAAACAATTTTTGGACAAATTTTTTATATTTTTTAACCAATTTGCAGTTTATTTCTTCTTCGTAAAAATGTCAAGATTTTATTAACAGTTTTGAATTAAAAATGGAAAGCTTTTCGTGAGTTATATTTGCAATATAGAAATCAAGTCTTGCCGTGCATTAAATTTCTTCAGTGGATTCTATTTTGATATAGAATTTTGAAACTTAATTAACAAAAGTGCTTATAAACTTGTAGTGAGTAAAAAGAGAAATTTCTCTAAATTAATCAAAAAGTATATCTGCAAATTAATGCAAGTGTTTAAATAAAATACTGTATTACAGAATAATGACAGAATGATGTTCGCGTAAAGAATTAAAACTCGACTTTTAAACGGAAAAAATCTGGTTAAGCTGTTAAGGAATTAATCTGGAGAAGCGTATTTATAAAATGCGGTTTAAACTTTTCTATAACAGGAAGCTGAGAGAACATTTATGGGATTATCGTAGAAAGCATTCTAGCAGACTGTAAAATAGATGACGTAATGACACTGTACGCGATATCGGCTTAAACAGGAAAACACTGAACCAGTGGTTCTCGAATTTCTCCGATCAAGAAGCAGTTCCTCTAATTAAGAAATTCATTTTCGATATGAACACACATTTACTGATGACAAGAATCTGTTAGATCGTGTTGACATACTGTAATTGCACGTGTTTCAGTCGTACAAATTATAAGATATTTTATAACTTAATTTTTAGAATTTATAGATAATTAAGCATCGTAATTAAACATCGTAATTAACGTATAGGTTCGCAGTTTGAGGGTAACGGTAACATCAGCCGGTTAAAACAGTCATGACTAAAATTCCCATAAAAGATCGTTTTTATCCCAACTCGCTTGTGAATGTGTCTCTAACTCTACACAGTTTGGGAACCATTGCATTTAACTACCACGACTTATCGATACGGACGTGCGCATCTATGTGCGTAACAGCAGCAGTTTATAGCTATCTATTTTATTACCATTATCTAACGTGCGTTTCGTCCACTTTTCCACATCCAATGTAATCCGATAGCTTATTGTCATACCGGATGTAAATAACGCAAGGCACGCAGACTTTCGCGTGGTATTGCCATAAATATCACAATTGATTTGCACCCAAGTAACGATCTGAATATAATTGTATGTCGTGTGAAGCGATAACTGATTGTGTATACTAAATACTGTATGAAATTCCTTCTTTCCATATAGAATTATAATATTTATTATTAAGTGTCGTATAAATTTACTTGCGATGTTAGTGCAAAATCTTTAATATCTTCCGAAGAAACGTAAACGTCCGTGGAGATGTAATTTAGGAGGTAGAGGAAAAGAAAGAAAATAAAATTTCAATAATAAAATGCATTCTCCGCGATGTAAGCCATTAATTGTAGATGTAATGATATTCGTCGCCAATTTTTTTTCTCTCGTCTTCTATTTTACTACGCGCGATTTATTCGTAATTGCGCGAGTAGCGTAATTACAATTTAGAATCGATAGGAACCTATAATAAAATCTGCGAGGCATTGTAAAGCATTTTCATTAATACCTCTGCATAGACTGGTCTCGGCGACTCCGTATTTTACAGCTCACTCGTTTACTCGATAAGATTAACGATCGGCTCTCACCTCTTGACACTCTCTCACAAATCCTGATTACAATCGATAATTGATTGTTATTAATTAATAATCTCCATTAATAATTCTCGCGTTGATAGGCGATGTTTGCTCGCCACTTTGCGTGACGTATTTATGAAATAGTACATCATTGGCAATCTGAGCGCCCGTTAAATTGCACTAATCGCTAATTACTTAATTCCCGATAATCCACAGTGTTACATTTCTGTGTGATAATTTCATCGCAAGAAACGCGGCGCGAATTTCTTATTTTAAATGTTACATTTCAATCGTTACTCGTGAGTCAAAATTGAGATTGAAATAAATGTCATTACAGCGATCCCGAATTATATGCAATATTAGTATAATGAATTGTGGATGCTACTTACGTGCTATATTCTTCGTCAATTATTAGTGTATAGAATATTAACAAACATATACTGGGGTATGAGAGCGTCAACGACTCGGGAATTGTTTACTTGGCCAACATTATAGGTTAGAACTTGTCACTTTGTAACAATAAGCTTTCTATACTCGAAAGCCAACTTAGAGCCTTAATTTTTTAATATGATTTACATAAACACTTTACACAAATAATCGCAAAATTTGAGCAATATTGACCGTATAGTTTTTTTGTAATATTATTTAGAAGTTGACCACTTTTAGCCTATACTCTTATGGAGAAAGTCTCTCCGAGGTAGATTATCACTGGTTTAGTACACACTTAGCCAACTTTTAGGACTTTAAAAACAAGCATTTGATAGATGAAACATCAAGGATTGTGTAAAGACTTTAAAAATCGGACTTTACCGTGTGGATTGAAGGCTTTATCGTCACAAAGTTCAGGTCCCAGCGTAGAATAAGCGATTCCCGAGTCGTTGACGCTCTCATACCCCAGTATATGTTTGTTATTATTCTATACACTAATAATTGACGAAGAAAATAGCACGTAAGTAGCATCCACAATTCATTATACTAATATTGCATATAATTCGGGATCGCTGTAATGACATTTATTTCAATCTCATTTTTGACTCACAAGTAACGATTGAACCTCCTTAAAGTTTGTTAAATTTCAACGAGACTCTTGTGTCTCTCGCTTGTCCTTGTTTTTTCACGCGCGCACGCGTGTGTGTGTGTGTGTTGGGTGTGTGTGAAATATCTAAACAAAATTGTTATCGTTTGCGAAATAAATTAAACAATGCCTCCTCTGTATTTTCGTCCAGTCACATAAGCTACTTTTTCCGCATCTGCTTTTTTCCCTGCTCTCGGATTTATCTTTTTTTCGAATTATTCATTCTAAACACTCTTTGTTTCCAAAATTACATTGTTAATTAATAAATAGATTTTACTTAAATTCTTTATTATGCGTTTGATTTTATTTATTGTTTACGTTTATAAAGTATAGTTTTTAATTTGTATCTTATTTTCTTCTCTTCCTTGCATGCTTCGCTTGTTGTTTGTATGAGAATGAGTGAATAATGAAAGAGAAAAAAAGCAGAAAAAAAGAAAAAGAGAATGAGAAAACAAGAGAAGAAAACAATTTTAATTATAATCAAATATAGTTTCTATCAGCATTGTTAGTTTTATTTTTCAATATTGACAAAGATTGAGTGTGAAATATTCTCGAAGGTAAAGTTCGTAATTACCCTAACTACTTCTCTTCTTGGCAGAGCTCCACGCGAGAGCAGACAAGACAACGAACTTTGCAACATATCTATATCTATATCTCCTTTATTTTTGGTATACTCATATATGTATACATATATATGTTGCTACTATTCATATCACTAAGGAAACTTCTAGCGAGAAATATGTGTCAACGATCGAATAGGAGGGGAGGGGGGGGGGAGAGAAAGTTTATAGCAAATTTCTCAAATCTCATGGTTTTGTATATGAAACTGTTAATTATATTCATAATTAAACCGTATAATTACATTTCTCGTATCATGTATAAGATTTTTTGGCATGTGCCATTTTATTTAAAAAGATTGTAGCAGAAAGAAAATGTTGACATAAAGTTAGGATGAGGTTGACAATTTAGAATTATATTTTATATCTAATCGAATAAAATATTCTAATCTTTCTTGTGTAATACATTTTCCTGTAAAGGAAAAACATAGAAAATTGGAATTGAAATCAATTGGGATCAATTGCACGAATTGTCCGTTGTGTAAAGAAACTTTGAACTTCGAAATCACAAACCAATAATCTCTTGAACCAGATGTATGACTTCTAAATTTAGAAAATCGCGCCTCAAGATTGTTAGCAGTATGTAGTATGAACAGATACCTATATTGATTCAACTAGTCCAATATTATAGCTTTAAATATTGTCTTAAAAAAAATTTGTACATTATGTTTGTATATTAACTTCTTAAAAATTGCTTGTTTTATTTCGACGATATAACCTATTTGCTGCGTAAACACGCGCGTAATTTCATTCGGTTATCTTTCATGATCAGTGTATTTCTCGCCGGATAATTTGTCCAAACGTTTTTACGTCTCCCTCTTGAAGGAAGACGACCCCGTCGTAAATTTGCCTTAGACTCGCACGAAGCGAGCGTTATCGAATTTTTCATGGGCCATCAAAGAGAGCGGATCGGTGACCGAGGGCTTAAGGAGGTTCGATGGTTACTGTGAGTCAAAAATGCGACTGAAATAAATGTCATTACAGCGATCCCGAATTATATGCAATATTAGTATAATGAATCGTGGATGCTACTTACGTGCTATATTCTTCGTTAATTATTAATGTATAGAATATATGTCGGGGTATGAGAGCGTCAACGACTCGGGAATCGCTTATTATCCAAGATTCTACGCTGGGACCTGAACTTTGTGACGATAAAGCCTTCAATCCACACGGTAAAGTCCGATTTTTAAAGTCTTTACACAATCCTTGATGTTTCATCTATCAAATGCTTGTTTTTAAAGTCCTAAAAGTTGGCTAAGTGTGTACTAAACCAGTGATAATCTACCTCGGAGAGACTTTCTCCATAAGAGTATAGGCTAAAAGTGGTCAACTTCTGAATTATATTACAAAGAAACTACGTAGTCAATATCGCTCAAGTTTTGCGATTATTTGTGTAAAGTGTTTATGTAAATCATATTACAAAATTAAGGCTCTAAGTTGGCTTTCGAGTATAGAAAGCTTATTGTCACAAAGTGACAAGTTCTAACCTATAATGTTGGCCAAATAAGCGATTCCCGAGTCGTTGACGCTCTCATACCCCAGTATATGTTTGTTAATATTCTATACACTAATAATTGACGAAGAATATAGCACGTAAGTAGCATCCACAATTCATTATACTAATATTGCATATAATTTGGGATCACTGTAATGACATTTATTTCAGTCGCATTTTTGACTCACAAGTAACCATCGAACCTCCTTAACGCGTTGAATCTTGAAAAACACTTGACTAGCGATTAAAAGATGGATCCCTCAACATCATCCGCTTTTATCGGATTGAGTTCGGTTTTTGAATCTCATCGAGGCGATTCTAATAGTACCTCCGCAGGAGCATAGACTTCAATAAAAAAAATAATAATAATAATAAAAACCTATCTATCCTATCTAACCTCTGGTTAGGACTATCCGTATAAAACATCCTTAATTAAGCGACTCATCTAATACTTATCGTTAATTCAAAATCGATACCGATGCTGTCCTTATTTCGTTCCAGTCATTGAAAACGCTACCGAGAACAAGCATTTAATTAGCATTCCGTAAAGCTACATTTTGTCTTGTTATATTTACGATTATATTTGAAAATTATCCATTTTTCTTTTTGATTTCGTACCCCTAAAATGATAATAATATCGTTTTATTTTAAGAATTTTACTTTCTCGCTATGTGCTTCACAACTGTTGCTAATAAAATATTGGAAGATAAAAAAAAAGATGCAATGTTTAGAGTTCAATGTTCTTGGAAATAATCTTTTTAAAAAATAATATCTAATAGAAACTTATAATTTTTTCTCCTAAAATGTTCTAATTAAATTTTAGAACCCAGAAGCAATAATATTTTTTATTATTTCCTTTATAATTATTAATTCTTTTATAAATCGTAGAAATTGAAAAGTATAACATATTCAAGTATATTGTGTATATATTTCCCAAAATATAGTTACTCTCTCTAAGTTGCTTTTGCAACGAGAAAGTGCTAGAATGGTGCAATTAAACAGTTATTCAAATCATTATATATATTTCGTATTTTAGATGACGCATCGCCAGTTTCGTGTCTAGCTGTGCTATTAATTATTAAAACTACGTAACACCTCATCTCCGCGAGTTGTTATCACGAGGAAGATACGTCCAATCGCACGGCGAAATATGAAATGCGTGTACGAAGCCCTCGCGATTTCATTCGTAAAACTTATTCGCCGCACAGCTCTTATCGTCGCTGTCGTAAAGGCGTAGTCGCGCTAATGCAACGAGGAAGATTATTGCATGTACATACCGAAAGAGAAATGTTCATCACTGGCGTATATCTCGGCACGTGGGCGCCGTGGGCACGTGGTGTGAGAAACGTAGTGTGTATTATTGCGTACTTCGCCGTGTCTCTTTCTCTCTCGAGAAAGAGAGCGCGTCTAACGTCACTTCTACCCGCAGACGTTAAGCGTTTACCGCGTAATTTCTCATTGTTTGCTATTGTTAGCGGTTCGTTTATTTGAAAGGTACTCGAATAGCTCAGTGCCTTTTTCACCCGCGAGACGTGGTGAATCAAGTAAAAAAAAAGTCGGATCGTAAAAACGCATGGCTGTGAAGGAAGAACAATTCGTATAGTTTCCGCGGCAACGGGGATTTCTTGCGAATTTGTTATGCTGTCATAGATGTAATAAAATTCGCGCTTTAATGCCGCAAAAATTATAATAAAATGTATAAAAGGATTATATAATCTGTAGAATTATTTGTATAATTATTCGAATTAAGTGGCAATTATATTACGAATCAGTTATGTCTAGATATTAAACAGTATAATTCCCCAAAAAATTTTTTTCGTTAAACTTTATACTCATATATGCACAGATTTTTGAATTAAAATAAGATAAATTTTTATGCTTATGTATACATGACTAAATGTTTTATCTCTCCTGTTCTATTTATCGTATATAGTTATAAGCTTCAGATATGCACTTTTTATATACGTAATTTTTTAATAAAAATGACAACGTCCAATATTTATGTATAAAGAAAATACGTATAGCAACACTATTTACATGAAATTTTTTTTAAATTAAATAATCAATGATAGTATCATTTATTTTCACTATAACTTATATAATATATTCTCAATAGATTACGTTTGATATGTCTAATCAGGCAAGGTACATGGCCACTGAACTGCATATCATCGACCTACCGTGTTCCACGTAATTCACAATCCGCTTCAATGCGTAATCGCGCGACGCTGCCCATGCTATGCCGATTGAACGTTCGCGGTAACGACCGGTCCTTTACCGGGGCGTCGGCCCTTTTAATTCGCGCAGTATCTCCACGGCGATTTATTATCCGCGACGTGGTGGCGCAAAACGACCGAGACCGAAGCTCGAATTTCCGGTCGCGGTGCGCGGCAATGCGCGAGTCCCGCGCCAACGTTACAGATCGCCTTCGTTCATCGTTCATCTTTCACGGTTAGACGCGTGCGGCACACATGATACGCACTCGCTGCGATCGAAAACACGATGGGTCGCGTTATATGCCGGTAGATTTTTTTTCTTGTGCGAGGACATCACTTATGAGATTCCGTTTGCTCGATTCGCTTCCTGTTTATGTATACTCGACACGGACATTTCGCGTTTACGCTCGCGACGCGAATGCACTCTCGTTAATGCACTCGCGACGGAACGCGCCGCGCGCGTTAATTACGCGACATCACCGAAGCATCACGAAATGATGATGTTTCTTGTGTAATTGAAGACGCGAAAATTACCTTTTCCTGAAAAAGACTGTGTCGAAGATTAATAACTGCGCGAGAAATTGTACATAGTTGTACATAGTTTTTACAAATAAAACTACGAAGCATGTCTAAAAAATTGTGGGAATATTTTCTTCCATATTTATATTTAAAAAAAAATAATAAGCATATCGTGCTATATTATTAAACAGAATTTCTATTTATCTTCTATCCAAACTTTAGGTATCATATTTCGACTTCTTAAATTTAGTAGTTTTCAAGCATATAAATATTTCTCGCCTTTCATCAGCGACGATACGCGTTCGAATATAAAATTCGGTATCCCTTTTAAACGATTTCTGTATAAATATCTTTTGCCGCATTATCCTTAAGCTCCTTACGTTATGAAACACCGGAACGACGAATTATACCGATCTTTCCTCTCTCTCTCGAGACAGGAGTTGGAGTTCAAAAACCTTCACGCTTCGTTTCGAATCGGGAATCACAGTGATTTGCATGGGACGGTACGGAAATCGATAGATACTCTTTCCTAACTTTGTGATCGCGCATTATAAAACATAATAGAGAACAAGAAAACGGTAACCAAAAAGTATGCCAATGTCTACCGGTTCTCTCATCGAAAAAATTTGCATGAAAATCACCGATGAGGCTTACCGATCCACCTTTGTCGCTTCCTTTATCATTAGTCACAGGTCATTAACTGCGGAGCTGCAAAACGATATATATAATACATAAACGTTATTTCTATGTTTCAAGATACGCCATTTTGAAGATTGTAATATTTTTTAATTGCTTGTAACTTTTTACTTGGATGAAGAGAGTCGATTCGACACCGCATCAATCACCAAAACGCGCACCTTCGTAATCTTTATACCGTAATTCAGATAGGAAATTACTTAACGATCTCTCGACTTCCTAAACGAGCGCGTTATAAGTATTCCATATTCGTATTTTCTAACAACGCACGAGTCTACTCCCGCGGTTTTTACGATCAAACGCGATCGCTTCCCTCGTAATCTCGTGTCTGTTTAACTAAGTCCCGAGAAACCGCGAGAAATCTGCGGTTTATTCGAAGGTATGTAGGTGTCTTCTCGAAGTCGCTTTCATCGATAGCCGTTTAGAGTCGACAACGATATTTATGGACAACGTAAAGATTATTAACACTTGAGCCGTACAGAATAAGCCACTCGATTCACTTATTTTCACTCGATTCAAGCAAGTATCTACTTTACCTGAATGTTAATTTAAAGAAATAATTATATTATACACAAATATTTTCTATACGAATTATTTTTTCAGGAAAGTTGAAAGCACAAGATAGTTTTGAAGTATCTCTTATTTCTATATTCAATTTGTACTCACTAACTCGCAGAATCAGCGTTCACGACACAACACGTAGGAAATCGTAATAGTTTGCCGTATGCAGACAAGCGTGACATTTGCGCGCCTTTAAATCTTCGCGCGAGTCTTTGCCGGCCTACCGCAAACATGTATCTTTCTCGCTTTGTCTTATTTTATCGTCTATATCGTTCAATTGCGCAGCATGCAATTGGCAGGAGGAACTTACACGATACGCTCGATAAACAACCCCGAGACAGAACGATCGGTACGTAAGGTCTCCTTAGGTTCTTGCTGTTCTGGCATGGCATGCCCGCGGATAATTCATACGAGTCTTCCGAGACGTTTTGCTTTGCCTGTCTGATATAATTACCGCAGCACTATCGCTTGTAATATCAATTAAACGGTGCGCGATATTCTCAACTCCAACTTATGCGAAGTATAGGTACTCGTTTTTATGATATTTGTCATCAGAAAATTTTAAAAAAAAAAATCGAAATTTTAATTATCTTTAAAAAGCACGCTATTTTTTATTTGGTAATAAAAATTATTAATTGTCTTTGTCAATATAAACCTTTATATTTTTTACGCCAGATTTATGAGAAATTATGCATAAGAATATTCGTATATTAATGTGTTAAAAAAGCAATGTCCGTATAACGAAATCAGTGTTTTAGCATTAAAACAATCAAGTTATCAACAGTAAAAGATTATATTCAGACACACGGTTTATCCTTGCTATAAGATCGCGTTGCTATTACTTTTAATTGTAAGATGCTAAAATGTCTCTTCCTTTTTTATCGTTTGTTAAGATATGATAAAGAAATAAAATATACATAATTCCATCAGCAAATCGCATCAAAAGTTTCTACCAACCCATGATCAGATTCGCGTTCAACGAAGGCAAATGATTCGCAGCACAAGTCGCGTCTTAATCACATTATTATTCCGCAGATTATACTTAACTCGACGCCATTCGCCGATCAAAAGCAAAATTAATACGCTGTCGTTTCTCGCTAACCGGTACACGATATAGTGAGTTCCGAAGAAAAAAAAACCGATGATATCTTATCATCCTGTTAAATTACGTCGACGACGAGGCAACCTTCTTCTACCCTTCCTTCTTCAAGACGGTCGCTCCGTTAAGAATCCTCTCTTCTTGGTCCAACGAAACGGGATGTTAGCACCGCGCACGCTTTTCGTAATACCCCGCTCGAAAACCCCGGGCGATTCCCAATGAGACTCCATCGTATATTATGCATCTCCGGATCTGTCGTCGATGGCGGTTGCACGCGGCGCGGGGGACAGCGGCCATTTTTCAATATTACCACGATACATCATCCGGCAGTAAAGGGGATAAGGCACGCATAAGAGATACCACCGATGAGCCCGCGGTCTGATTAGGAGCGCCGGGGGTTTATCGACCCCCGGACGCGAAGGGGTTTAGAAGGATGATGATGCATGCCGCGCGCTACCTCGGCCGCTCGGCGGACCCTTCGTTTATTCAAAGGTGCCGCCCACATCGATCTACTCCTTCGTGTCTCATTGATTCTTCCTAGTCGGCCGACGCGACGCGCGTCGGAGGTGCCTTGCGTCTATATACTTTATGCGCTTAGCTCATCCGAGCCGCGTTTATGGAAAAGCCTTTGTTGGCCCACTGGGATTTTATCAATAAAATAGTCAACGAGCCTATCTGATCTCTTTGAGTCGCTCCTAACAATGTGCCGCATGGCGATTAGATTATAGAGTCACTGTCGCGAGTATCGTCTACATAAACTTCATTCTCTAGGGGAGATGATCATCTATCCATGCGAGTAAAAGAGAGAGAAATTTTGCCAAATAATTCTTTACAAGTTTGAGACTTAAAGCCGATTGAATTAAACATTGATATAAAAAATTTACAAATGTAATTATAAATGCGGTTTTATTAATGGCTCTATCAAATAAAATCAAAAGCTGAAAGCATTCCGATATCTTTGTAAATGACAGAAAGGAACATCGTAGCATTGTATCAATATTCCTATTATTTTATTTAAAATATTTTCTCTCTTGCTTCTTTGATTATTATGTAGTATAAACAAAATACATTTACTATTTGATTTATATGTAATTACTTTTATTTTATGATAAATAGAACTATATACTAATTTAATCCAATCAGCTTGCAACAATAATATATATTGTATTTTATATCTTACAATTAGATGAAATATTCCAATATCTCCTGTACCAAAAAAAGATAAAAATTTACTCGTAAAAATCTAAATCAGAATGCTATTCTTGGTCTTAAAAGGTTAACTATATCGTAAAATATATCATTAAATCTAATTAACTCTGAAAATTTCCAACAACCAATAAAATATAATAAATTGCTATAAGGACCCTCGAGATTCAATATATGAGAAGTCAGGGCAGTAAGGGTCAGACGCAGATCCTTGTGCGTAAATTCAATATTATTGATCCTCTTAGTACATTACTCCGAACAATATCCGTACGTTTCGTCTCTGAATCGAGCCATCTTCAGCAGTAGCGAAAGTCTGTCAAACGTTTTTCGTGCCAAAGGCGAGTTAATTGATTAAAATGTCAGAACTCTGGACCATTTGATCCTTATCTGTAAATAGTTTCGATAAGTTATACAATATTAAAAGAAACCTTTTAAAAAACTCACCAAACGGCCCGAAAAACGAGGAACAGACGTCATGTATAACATAGATAATATGCGAGGAGACTAACGTTTTCGTCGACACGACACATAACGATGAAATGACAAGCAGCGAAGCTTGTTATAGATCAAAACAACGGCGAGTTTGTACATAGTGTGTCAAGTAAGTAATAAACAGAGATATTTGGTAACCAAGAGTAAAGCAGAATTTGACGACGCGACGTCATATTCGCGAGCATGGATTACAATTTATTCAGAACTGCAATATAAGCGTGATGAAAGAAATCTGTGTCATTTTGCGAATTGATACCATTCTTTTGAAGTTTGATGTGAGTCATTTAAGAGACTAATCTTCTGGATAAATATCTCTCGTTGTCTAAGATTTGGATATTCTCCCAATCGAATTCATGATCAAAATTCAATCTATGATCTGTAATAACCGATTGAGTCGATGTGTTTCTGCGAATTTGGTTACGATGTTCTGAGATTCTAGTTTTTATTTTTCTCATCGTTTGCCCCCCGTATAACGCGTCACAATTTTTACAACAAATTTTGTATTTTGTATGTGTATACCACATTTTTCTTAGATTAAGTTGGGAGGATATCCTTCTGTACTCTAATAAAACTCTTAAGTTTGTTCAGGCTATAAAAGGACAAGTTGACATTTTGGTCTTTAACAATCCTTTTAAATTCATCGAAAATGCCCGGAACATATGGAACCGTGAACCAAGTACGTCGCTCCTTTTCACCCGTCGATGAAGGCTCATTTATTTGTTTACGAGTACAATTGTTAAGTAACGATTTTATTCTAGTATTGATTGTATTAAAAATGAAAGCCAACGGATAGTCATTCTCCAGAAGAATCTATAATGAACTTAATGTTCTTAGAATGTTATCTCGGATGGGAAAGTAAGAAGGCCCTGTCTACCATCCCCATAATCGTGCCTCTTTTCTGTGAAACAGGGTGCTGCGACAAAAAATTAAGATATCGGCCTGAGAACGTTGATTTGTGAAACCAATCAAATTCCAATGTGTTCTTATTTCTTATAATTGTCAAGTCTAAAAAATTTAACTTATCCCCCCCAACTTCAATAGTGAACTGAAGTCTGGGGTGATAAGAATTAAATAAACGCAAAGTCAAGTCAAGAGCATAAAAAGGTACCGCTATGGCTATGTCATCTACATATCTAAAATAAAACGGTAAAATAAACGTAAGTTGTCGCAGCACACTGCATTCCAAATCCTGCATTACCATTTCAGCAGCGATGGGAGAAAACGGAGAGTCCATGGGAGAACCAAATTTTTGTTTGTAAATCAGATTATCAAAACCAAAGTAAGTTGAATTTAAAATTAATTCAATTGCCCTGATAAATTCGTCTTTCGGTATATTGCACTTATTTGAAATGTATGGCCATCTTTTGGAAATGCTTTCTATGACTAACTCTGTAGGGATGTTTGTGAATAGAGAGATTACGTCTAAGGAAATAAGTACGTAGTCATTGCTCAATTGTGCCCCGTTTAATTTTTTTTAGCTAATTTGAAACTATTGTTGATATGACTTTCAGGTTTTGGAATGCTTTCGGAAATAATCTTGTGTAGATAAAAGACTAAATCATATGTGGAGCTGCCAATAGAAGAAATTATAATTCTGAAAGGATGGCCCGTTTTATGAATCTTTGGTAATCCATAAGCCCTCGGAAGAATACCATTAGTGCATAATAATTGTTTATATTTATAATCTGAAATGTATTTACGATTTTTCCATCTCACGATTGTATCCCTGATTTTTCTTGTGAGCGTTAATGTTGGGTCTTTGTTAATTTTTGTGTATATGGTTGTATCCGATAACATGTCAGTGATTCTCTGTCGATAAGTGTTTTTTATCCAATACAACCGTACTATTGCCTTTATCAGCTCTAGTGAAAATAACATTAGAGTTATTATTCATGAATAATTTTGTGGCTTTGACGAGATTAGAAATTTCCGAAAAGAAAGGGAGTTTCGGAGAAAAAGAAAGAAGGTTATTGATAATTGGAATAGAGCGGTTCCTAATGCTCAAAATCTTATCAATATGTAATCCCCTCGTGTTCTCTTCAATGCTTTTGATAAATTCAATAACCGTCTTTCTTATGTTATTAGTGGACAGAGAGAAATTCTCGCTTAACTGTAGAAGGCATTGAACTTTCTCAGGGATCGTTGTGGAAGTTGATGAACCATTTGTCTCTAATAAGGGTGAGAGAAGATTTAGTGGTGTTAAAAAACGAAGAAGGCTCCAAATAAACCTCAAAAGTATTTGGAATATTATTGTGGTCACTTATTAAAGAAGTGGAAGCACCATCGGTCACTGTCTCGTTATTGACATAATGAATTGGTTTTATATCATTAATTTTAACCATATTATGTTTACGAAACAACCACTCAAGCTTTTTATCGAGATTAACATTTTCTCGTTGATTGGGTAAAAAAAAACAATCGTTTTACGGAATATATAGAAAGCAAAGCGCGTGAATTCATCAACAACATGAACGATAGACGCGATATTACGTTATGTACATTTGGCGAGAATAATCCGGCAGACAATCCGTTAATTAAAGAAGGACCGAAAGAATATTTTACGAGTGTGACATGCTTAAAAAAGAAATTTAAAAACCTTAATAATAAAAAATCAACAGGTATAGATGGTATCCCCAATGTAGTCCTGAAACAGATACCACCACCCATGATCCAAATTTACGCAATACTTTTTAATAACTTATTGAACCATAGATATTACCCTATGCACTGGAAAAAAGCAGCAGTAGTCCCCATATTAAAAAAAGATAAAGACGACGCGAATCCAACTAATTATAGACCTATCAGCTTGCTACCAAACATTAGTAAAATATTTGAAATAGTAATAAATGACGCATTATATTAGTTGAATGCGCTAAAAATAATATACTTCCGGAAAATCAATTCGGCTTTAGGGCTAAACATTCGACAGTACACGCAATAAACAAACTAATATCAGACGTATGTTGGGCAGCGAACGGGAAAAAGTGCGTAGGCGCATGCTCTCTTAATAGATTTGGAAAAAGCTTTCGATTCCGTATGGATAAACGGACTAATAATCAAACTAATGAAAGAAGGAGTACAAGTGCACACGATAGAAATGCTAGTTAGTATGATAAAAGATAGATCCTTCATAGTACAAATAGGAACAAACGTTTCATCCGAAGAGTTTATGATAATAAATGGGTTACAGCAGGGAACCGTTAATGTACCCATCCACTTCAATATACACACATCTGGCGTACTAAAACTTTATGATATGCGCGCAACGTACCCGGTCAAAGCAATCGCATTTGCTGATGACCTGATTATATACCATGAAGATTCGTGGCCGACTAGAATCCAATCCACCCTACAGGACAGATTTGAAAGGATCCACGCGTACTACAAAGCCCGAGAGAGATAGTCAGGACAAACATCGCTTGAAAACTCCAAATACTGGTGGTTGCACGAATAACGAACCTGAAAGTACAGAATTCCTGAGAGAAGCTCAAATGAGCCTACAGCGAGTCGCGTTCTATAATCGTTCTATCCGTTTTTTGTCGTTTCGAGACGTGCGAGACCAATGGCACGTCCTTGGTATCGGAGCTCTCGATATCGATCTCGGGATCGTTGATACATTTTTGTATCTCCCTGTTTACTTTTTCCTCCGCCGACGGGAGGATGGTCCAGAGGCTATTATTGCTGTTTTATCCTCATGAAACATTTGCTTTTTGACAAACAGTGCCTCACAGAATTTTGCCATTGAGTTGGGGTGATAGTGAAATAAGGATAATGCTGGCACATACAGTCATAGATGCCGGAGACCGGCAGCTGTCCCGTTGGGCTGTTTTTTAGTGCTAATCCAATAATACGTAAGTACGGGTACGGTTTTAAAAGTGTCCTGGCGTCGATGCTGACCGGCTCGTCGTCCTTCGTCTCCTCGTCTTTCTCCTCCATGTCGTACTGCATCTCGTTTTCGGCAGCGTTTTCTTCCTTCGCACTCACAGTCGAGTGTGAAAGATCTCCGTCCAGCATCTCCGCGTCGCTGTTTGTCGCGGGGAAAATAGGCAATGCCAACGCCAATCTACTGTCGCCGGACTCAGTCAAAACGTGTCCGTCTTGATCGAAATCCGTCTTGATCGATTCTTGATCGATATCGCGTTGTCGTATGTCTATCTTTGGACTATCGAAGACGTCGTCAATATTATTAAAAGTGACCAGGCATTCTTTTAATATTGTATAACTTATCAAAACTATTTACAGATAAGGATCAAATGGTCCAGAGTTCTGACATTTTAATCAGTTAACTGGCCTTTGGCACGAAAAACGTTTGACAAACTTTCGCTACTGCTGAAGATGGCTCGATTCAGAGCCGAAACGTACGGATATTGTTCGGAGTAATGTACTAAGAGGATCAATAATATTGAATTTACGCACAAGGATCTACGTCTGACCCTTACTGACTTCTCATACAATAAAATATAGATTCTCTACTCTTAAATTAAATGTTTCTTTATGTTCTATGCATACTTGTGAAACGAACAGAGAATACATCGAGTGCTTTATAACTCGGAAATAAATTATTTTTGGAGTAGTGTTTGTTAAGACTTTTCGATTGGTTTTCACGAGTACTACATACTCCTAAAACTTGGTACCACTTTTTTTCAACATCATGTATATGTATAATACACCGAGTCCTATTTTTAGGACAAACGTGCACTTTATTTCCGTGCTCTGAACTTTTAGCGACGGTACTTGAGTTCCTATTCTCGGGATCGTCGAATCAATTATCGCGTAAACGACATGCCGGGTCTTTTATCCGCACTTTCGTCTCGCCACTGGTCCTTGTCTCGCTGAGAGATCGTCGCAAAGAACGAACAATTCGCCTCCATCTGCGGGACGCCTTTTCTTCCTTCCACTGGGATAATTAGTTTTAAAGCTTTTAAGAGTGCGTCAGTCAACCGTGACGATATTACAACAGCGGAATGGAGTGGAATGTAACGGAAAAAGCCTTCGCGATGTATAATGCTCTACAATTGGCGGAAAATGAATACGCATTAGTCTTCGGAAAATTCAGAGTTGAGTTTTGATTACGGAAGGGAAAGTTTATTACTCGTCGTGAATTTAAATTTGACAAGTTTAATGACGTTTTACAAAAAAATTCTAGGGTAAGGCTATTTAAGTCAGTTAAAGAAAAAACCAGATAAGAAATTTTCAAACCAGATAAGAGCTCTTCAATTTTCAGGCTGGGAAGAAATCATGAGGCTTTTGGCTTTTTGTCTTGAAAATTGTTTATTTAATTTTTTCCTCTAACTGACTCATATTACCCTTCTTTACCTTACACGTCATTTTATAAAGAAACTTATAATGTCCGTTACTTTAAGATACTTACTCTAATTCTTGCAGCATAAATATTATTTTACATGCATATCAGTAGATTAATCCGTAAGAAGCCCTTTGTTTTTATGAACTTTATTAAAAATTTATTGAAATTTTACTAACAATAAGCAAAAAAGTCAAGGACTTCTCATTAAGAAGAAATTGACTTTGCATTTGATAAGAAACATATTTCGGCAATTCTGAAAGTTTGTATTGTATAATCACAACTAAATCAATCGGTTAAAAAATTTAATACGTATAATAAAATTAATTCACTTAAGTATATACTTAAATCTCCATACTTTAATTGAGAAAAATAATCCCTAAAACCGAACACTTCCGCTTCGGATCCTTAGCCGGTTATTCTCTCACACTTTCGTTCTGCAGGGTCGGCATTTCACCTCGGCGACTTTCTCAGCCCGACTGTTCTCTCTGCGGACACGACTCTCGGCGCGGTAACGCTTAGCGGTGTGCAAGCGCGAACGATAATTCGTTAATTTCCTACGTGCTAAGAGTCCTAAAGGCCATTGCACGTAACAAAATTTTAGTCATAATCGTAAGGCCGTAAGAAAATAGACCAATCACAGTCAATTATTCTTCTCGCGCTTGAAGAATAATCGAGTGTGATTGGTCTATTTTCTTACGACCTTACGATTATGACTAAAACTTTATTACGTGCAATGGCCTTAAGAGTCCTCCTTATCCTTAATGCGCTTAAGTAGAGGACGGCGTGCTGGCTTGAAAGCGCGCGGTATTACGACGCCGAACGTCGTTCCGGATGGATTCGCGCTCGCCAACCATGAGGCGGCCGTGGATGCACGCGGGACGATTAAGCGAAGAGGAGCAGCAAATCCCCCGGGGCGAGTGCGCTAGACAACAAGAAGTGCCTATTTGCGCGGGTCTACGTACCTGGTGGAACGTGGCGCGATCACTTAAAGCGACGATTAGCCGGGACAGGTGCGTCGAACTCTCAAGTCGCCCGGAGCAAGGACGGGAAAGTTTTATTTCGCCGTAGTTTCGCGCTCTGGCCATGCTGTTCTGTGACACTGTCGTTTAACGCGGTAAATGCTACTTACGTCCGAACGAAATGACAGACAATGACAGACGCGTTTTTAACTTTTTCAAGGCCGAAAGGCGTTACAGCTGTCGCTAACGCTGTCCTGTATTTTTTTCTTGTTAGATGTTTTGTGACGTAGGTAGGAGGAAGATATGAAAAGAATTACGATACATTGCACTTAGTTAGGAAAGAATATACATATGGAAGTAGAGATAAGAGACTAAATGCAAAAAGTACATAAATTTAAAAATAATAGATAAATTTGTCATTTTTAGAAAGTTATGCATATTTATGTATATAACATCCAATATTTGATGACTAACAACTCTCTTTTTCTCTCCGTCTCTAGTACGTGTATATCTAAATATTTTTCTTATAATATTTTGTTATATATATCTTTCTAAATATTGTACTATAATATAAAGAAAAATTCTTAACTATCAATAGTATCAATAGCTAACTAAATATGATACTCGTTGAAACTGTCGAGTTGATGACGTATTTACGTAAAATATTCGCCACGAAAATAAAGTTGCACACCGATATAGGCGGCCATCGTCTAAAAATATTTTACGATATTGTTTACGCGACGCTTTAAACATTTTTTTAGCGACGTTTCTACAACGCCGTGGGCAATCGTCGAGAAGTCGACCACATATCATGAGCCCTCGGTTTCTGTCAGTCAAGGATGCGCCGGGGCCAATGGCGTAACTGACGGCCCTACAGGGGGCCAATGTCAGAGGGTACTGCCAGAGATCAACAAGTGGAAAACAAAGAAAGAAAGAAAGAAGGCAAGGACAAAGTAAGAATGAAAATAATAAAGAAAGAGAGGCACAAGACATAAAGAAAGAAGGAGAAAAGAAAGCGAAATATTTGTGTTCGTGACATTGCAATCATATCGGAAAGATTTTTTGCACATAACCGTATCTTATACTTTATTTTAAGGTAAATGTACCAATGCCGGGACACTTAAGACCTATGTCTGGACACCTTTATTATTTTAATTTTTAAATAAATATAACGCGAATTAAAATCAAAGATAAAAATATAATACAAGAAAAATATTTGTATCTTTGATTCTTTGATTTTAAGGACTAAAATGATAAAAATGTCTAGACATTACGTGTCCAGGAATTGGTATATACATTTACCTTACTTAGCTCGCGCATATTATTATCAAGGCCACAGCTTGAAAGATGAGAGATAAAACGACAAGATTAGGTACTTGAAAAAATGACATCCCTTAAGAAGTTATTTTGGTGTGAAAGGTCGTAAAAAAGATATTTTTCAGAAGAATTTTTTGTAGAGAAACAAAAAAAGCGAATAACGTTAAACTTTATATGTTTTGCTTCCTCATAGAGAAAGCTTTGAAAAATTTTTTTTAGTTGGTGCTGCCAATGTGTTCAGAATGTTATGAAACGTCGAAAAATTCTATTTAAAAAAATGTCCGTGTGTGTGTGTGTGTGTGTGTGTGTGTGTGTGTGTGTGTGTGTGTGTGTGTGTGTGTGTGTGTGTGTGTGTGTGTGTGTGTGTGTGTGTGTGTGTGTGTGTGTGTGTGTGTGTGATTGTTAGATTTCGAATTTAGCCTCCCCCCCCCCGCGGTTCTTCCAAAAGTATGAACGTGTTACGTCTCCAAAAAATTGCATACTTTGACACATTCTATGGAGTAGAATGAATTTTTTTCGTAACTATCATGACAACCATCGTAAAATATGGACTTTTCCCTGCAAATTAAAAAAAAATTAAGTGCGTACGATTTTTTTCGCCGAGTTATGACTTATCAAAGTTACCTATGCATTTTTGTGCACCTAACCTTTCACTTTTTATAACGCCGCGAATTCTTGGGAATCAGAATGAACTGTCGAACATACCTACTTTTAATTTGATAGACAAATTTATTTGACTCCATTGCGAGCAATGTCTCATATTGATATCGGAAGCGACATTTCATATTCTGACAATAATAGTCGAAATCTCGCGATAACAATCGGAAATCAATTTTTTCTTCTTGTTTTTTTGTTCTTTTCCACAGTTCTTTTTCAAGAGTTTTTAAGTCAACTTACGAGTGTGAATTATGGCGAGTGTGAATTATTAGTCCGGTCGGCAAGTACATTTGAAAATCGACTAATTAGAACAAAGCTGCAAAAAATTTTAATCGCTTTATTTGGGTGTCAGTAATGACATACTAAGTTTCCGACCTCCCCCGTGGTGTGCTTCGGCCGCCATCTTGGAAGAAAGGGGTAAAAATCGTTTTTTTGCGAATATCTCGGTTTCCATTAGACTTAGGCTAAAATAGTTTAATACAATATTGTAGGGAATGAAATTTTCTACAAAAAAAAGTATAGTTTTTTTTTCCTACGACCAATAGTTTTGGCGCTAGAGCCGGGAAAAGTAGGATACTTTTTGTAACAAACGGTTTCAGCGACTTTATCTCGTCGTATCTCACTTCTCAGAGGCTGTAGTGTACTTTTGAACTCGTTTTCTCACCACCTTGCGGTAGAGTTAGTGGCGCGTTTTTTTTATGTGGTGTTCTCTGTAGGCCTAATCCACTCAGTTTATTATTAAGATTATGAGAATTTTTTTACCAGGGTTGTCTTAATTATTTAATAATATAATTAAACTCGTGAAAGTGTCAACGATTTAAAACGTGATGCGCAAATAAAAAAGAAAAAAACCGTGTATTTAGATGTGATGAACGTTTCGGCTTTTCTTTCGAGTCATTTTCACCATTTATTGAGATAAGAAGATTCTATTCCTGCAGAGCTTGAGGCAGAAAGTTCCCTTCTTGAACAGATGTCGTGATAAGCGAGCTGGTACGCACGGTTATAGGACATTTCCGCTGTAAAAAGGAAAAATATATTTAGTCAATCTTTAAAACAAAAAGAGAAAGGAGAGAGCTTACCTCAAGGTCTGCAGCAGTCAAAAAAGTACAAAATTATTCAAATCTTGTTCTTTTTGTAGAGGGTTGGCAAATGTCATCTTCCGCAGCATCTTCCTTTTCCTCAACATTATCTTCCTCCTGCTTTTTCTGGTTCTTCCTCGTTGTTCGAATGAATCTCATTGTCAGGATCGGTCAATGTCTCCTCAAAATGTTGAACAGTTTACGTCGATTTTTTCATCGTCACAGTGATCTATTATAATGTCGATGTTTGTGCATGCTTGACCTCGACAGTTGAAACAAGTCACAGAGCATCGCAATCCAGCTTTTCTGCAACAGCAATTCGTTTTGCAGCCTTTTGTGCATTTGCAGAAGATCTTCAGAATATCCTACGGAGCGGCTTCCTTCATTGAAGGAACTGGAAATAAACCATTTTTTGTATATTTCCAGCCCCAATCTTGAGGATTTTTTTTTTTAACTACGCGTCACTGCTGAATCTGATGGTAGACTTTAAGGAAGTGTTGACGTGCAGCTGCTTCAGTAGGCGGTATAGAAGCAATGTTGAACATTACTTTCGACGTAGATTTGGCAAAGCATGAAAATCGAAATTTATCCAGAAAACTATTGCTCTTTGCTCCGTATAAAGCGAGAATACATTTTTGTCCTGCTATGTCAATGAAATCTGGATGAGCATCCGGATCTCCAAAAAATTTTAAAACATTCTGCAAATTTTTATCTTTTTGGAACAGTTTAATAAATTTTATTTTACCCTGCCTGAAAAATGTTGAAGTGGTATCACAACCAGTAAATGCTTGAAGAAACAGAATATGCTCAGCAATATCAGGATTGGAAGGAAGTAAATAAATCAATCTTCTGCTCTGTTTTTCCCTTGATCGGTTTCAAGAAATAGATGTTTGATTTATATGATGCTAAGGCTGTCAGTAACACTAAAAGATCAATATCTTCGCCAACTATTACTACGGAATCGTAATTCTTCGATGCATCAATCGCAGTATTGACAATAAGACGATTAAGAGTGTCAGCATCTTCAATAGCTTGCTTGATAATAAATCCTCCAATTTGAAATTTTTTACCCAACATTGAGATAAGTCTATCCTTATTTTTTTCATTTGATAGAAATTTTTCTTGGGGTATGGTAATTATCATAGATTCATTGAAAAGTACGCTCGTAGAAACATAATCGTCATAACTATAACTTTTAATTTATTTAAAATCTTGGATGCTTCTATCTTTTAACAAGGAGTGTACTTATAGCACTGTCGAGTAAATAATACAAAGCCAGATGTGTGAAACAACAACGGTTCACTACACTGAGAGAAATAATAATTTTTGTCAAACAAAATTTTGTTGATTTAATAAAACCGGAAGATTGTATGTTGCCAAGCAGATGATTTGATTGGCTTAACAAAATATTTGTACAAAATATTATTTTTTTTGTTTTTTTGACTATTTTGTTTGTTGACTATATTGATTTGTTCTTTTTAACTAAATATTTTTACTATTAATTATACATAATATAACATTAACTAAATATTTCTTTGAATAAATTTACTATTTTTAAAAACGTTAATGTTCTTGGTTCAATAAAATTATTTTATTGAGTTAACAAAATTAATCATTAACTTAAAAAAATGATTTTGTATGATACCATTTTCAGAATTCAATTATTTTATTTTGTTCAAATAATATACGTGTACTTAATTCAATAAAATAAATAATTGGATCAATAAATTGAATAACAATAAAATTTAAAAAAGTTGAAAACAAAAATTTATATAAAAAAAATTAAAAACAAAACTTTATACAAAAATAAATTTAACCAAAAACATGTTTAAAAAGTTTAAAATAATAATAAACAAAAATTTAATAAAACTTCTAAAAGTTTAAAATAATAATTATAAAATATTAATACAATTGACATACTATTAGGAAATATTATCTAATAACAAATATGATTGAAGATACATACAAATACTTGATTACTTACTACAAATTATTCTTATTATTATTATATTAGGCATTACAGACGCGCGCTTTCTGCGCGCTATTTAGCTTTAATATTATTATTTACGCTATAATTATTAATTGCATATTTTAAAAGAGCAGTCGGGAGACGCCACGCCGAATTTTATACTTAATATTTAAGCATATATTGTTTGCTTCTTTCTGTACGCATTTCTCTGTTTATACGTGTACGTGCGTCGTATATGCACACGTATATAAGAATACACATATAAAAGCACACATGCGCGCATGTAACACAAATACATTTCAGTTTAACGATAAGAATACACATATACACGCGCACGCGTGCAAACCCACAAACACATTTCAGTTTAATACTAATTGTAAGTATGAAATTATAACAGTTAAACAACTTAGGTACAGAATTTTCTTTGACATCTAAAACGTGATTGAGAAACAATTGGCGTGGCGTCTCCCGACTGCTCTTTTAAAATATGCAATTAATAATTATAGCGTAAATAATAATATTAAAGCTAAATAGCGCGCAGAAAGCGCGCGTCTGTAATGCCTAATATAATAATAATAAGAATAATTTGTAGTAAGTAATCAAGTATTTGTATGTATCTTCAATCATATTTGTTATTAGATAATATTTCCTAATAGTATGTCAATTGTATTAATATTTTATAATTAATATTATTTTAAACTTTTAGAAGTTTTTATTAAATTTTTGTTTATTATTATTTTAAACTTTTTAAACATGTTTTTGGTTAAATTTATTTTTGTATAAAGTTTTGTTTTTAATTTTTTTTATATAAATTTTTGTTTTCAACTTTTTTAAATTTTATTGTTAAATTTTATTGTTTTAAATTTTAGTTATTAATTTTTATTTTTTGCACTTAATTTAACCTAGTTTAGGCAGCAGGCGGGAGTTTTTTTTGTTAAAAAACAATTTTTTATTGTTTAATTTTTTTTTAATTTATAGTTATTAAATTTTTTTATAAATTTGTTTTTATTTACTAATTAATTTTTAATTTTTATTTTCTGCATTTAATTTAACCTAGTTTAGGCAACAGTCGGGAGTCTTTTTTGTTAAAAAACAATTTTTTATTGTTTAATTTTTTTTATTTAAGTTTTTGTTTTTAACTTTTTATTATTATAATTTTTGTTTACTTAAGGTTTTTGCTGCAGTTGCGAGATTTTAATTATTTATTTATTTCATACTTTTAAAAGCAATATATATATTTCTATGCTATGCAGAAGCATATTTTATAATATATAAATATTTAAAAATATAGGTACTAGGCATAATCTACATCTTATATACAATAGTATATGAGATCAATTATGACAAGTAATTTTCTTTATCTTTTGGCATTTTTAATGATTTTTATTTATATATATGTAATAAATTTAAAGGGTATAGCCGGGTTTGTATGGGAAATCTGCCCCCGCGGCTTTTTCGATTCGCACTTGGGGGATCGATTTGACATTAAATAAAAATAATTTAGCTAAACTTTTAGCTCTTTATCTCAAACGATTTTCGAGATTTTCAAAAAAACCACTTTTTTCAATTTTATTTTTTTTTAATAGTAAAATTTAAAATTAATGAATGGTGATTTTTTTTCTAATTCTTAGGAGTAAAAGGGATGAAAAAACACTTTCATTATGAATCTCAGGTGGAAAGCCGATTTTTAAGAACAGAAATAAAACTATAATCATTTTTTTTACCGTGTTATTTAAAAGTGTCCACCGCCAAACTTTGTCAGAAAATGTCTTCTATACTCCTTTACACTCAGGAATTTTTTCATTTTTTTTGAAGTGGTGGAACATTATGAAAAAAAATAAAAACTAATTTTTTTTTCAAAATCTTGCGTTTGAACGCATTAAAACTCTTATACTGCTAGAGAAATATATAGAAAATAATTTTTCAACTGAAAAAACACAACTTACTTACAAAAATATTTAAAAAATTAAGAAATGCATTACTTCAAAAAATAAAGGACATTAAAAATTTTTGAATTGACGTTAATTTTCTTTTTCACGCAAAAATTCATAGAAATAAAAAAATATAATGTTTCTGTACCATTGGCAATAATTTTATACCGTTAACAAATAAAAATGAAAATTCTTATTTGATAAGTTATACTATATTATTTATTTTTAACAATACGTATCATCAATTACTTACATTCAATGAAATGATTTCACATTAGATATATATAAAAAAGACTGTTTTGAATGACATCGGTTAGTCTTCGTCACTGTCTTCATTCACTACAGCATTAACTTTTTTATTTATAAACAGACGACTCAATATTTCGGCAGGTCTTATTATTTTAGCCAAATATCGAGCATAAGAAAGATAAGATATGATAGCTGCAATGTGAGAGCAGCACCCTACATCTCTGGGATTAGTCGATATTTTTGTGATTGTGCTAATGGTAGACGTACTGTAGGGTGCTGCTCTCACATTGCAGCTATCATATATTATCTTTCTTACCCTCGATATTTGGCTAAAATAATAAGACCTGCCGAAATATTGAGTTGTCTGTTTATAAATGAAAAAGTTAATGCTGTAGTGAATGAAGACAGTGACGAAGACTAACCGACGTCATTCAAAACAGTCTTTTTTATATATATCTAATGTGAAATCATTTCATCGAATGTAAATAATTGATGATACGTATTGTTAAAAATAAATAATCCTAGTATAACTTATCAAATAAAAATTTTTATTTTTATTTGTTAACGGTATAAAATTATTGCCAATAGTACAGAAACATTATATATTTTTATTTCTATGAATTTTTGCATGAAAAAGAAAATTAACGTCAATTCAAAAATTTTTAATGTCCTTTATTTTTTGAAGTAATGCATTTCTTAATTTTTTAAATATTTTTGTAAATAAGTTGTGTTTTTTCAGTTGAAAAATTATTTTCTATATATTTCTCTAGCAGTATAAGAGTTTTAATGCGTTCAAACGCAAGATTTTGAAAAAAAAAATTAGTTTTTATTTTTTTTCATAATGTTCCACCACTTCAAAAAAAATGAAAAAATTCCTGAGTGTAAAGGAGTATAGAAGACATTTTCTGACAAAGTTTGGCGGTGGACACTTTTAAATAACACGGTAAAAAAAATGATTATAGTTTTATTTCTGTTCTTAAAAATCGGCTTTCCACCTGAGATTCATAACAAAAGTGTTTTTTCATCCCTTTTACTCCTAAGAATTAGAAAAAAAATCACCATTCATTAATTTTGAATTTTACTATTAAAAAAAAATAAAATTGAAAAAAGTGGTTTTTTTGAAAATCTCGAAAATCGTTTGAGATAAAGAACTAAAAGTTTAGCTAAATTATTTTTATTTAATGTCAAATCGATCCCCCAAGTGCGAATCGAAAAAGCCGCGGGGGCAGATTTCCCATACAAACCCGGCTATACCCTTTACAATTATATAAACATGTATATATAGGGTGTTAGGTAATAAGCGGACCACTTTTCATGGCGAATTAAACTGAATCAAATTAAACGTTCTTTATCGTACTGTAAATTTCTCAATAATTAATCGGAAATTAATTAATAAAGATAAGAGAATTAATCAATGTGCATCCACACGATTTGACGAGGAGCAGCCCAACGTTTACGTTACTATGTGCATAGCGAAATATTATGAGAGGAATGCTTTATAAACAATAATGACAATGAGTATATGACAATTTCGCTCATGTATAATTAATAATTTCTGTTATAAACATAACGTTCCTCCCAATGTCTCGCCGCGGCCTAGCAACATAAACATTGAGCTGCTCCTTCTCGTCGAATCGCACGAACGCATCTTGATTCGCGTATCTTTATTAATTATTTTTTGATTAATTATTGAAATACTTACAACAGTAACAGACATTTCGATTCAGTTTTACCCGCTCTAGCTGCCCATCACGAGCAGTGATCTGCTTATTATTTGACACCCTGTATGTATACACACATATAAGATATTTGATACCACATGGTATTTCCAAGAAAATGATTCGATAAACAAACTTGTATTAGGCAGTGTATTACTGTTTATCATACTATTTATTACATTTTATTTAATTTTGTAAAGATTAAACCTGTATAAACAAACTTAACCTCTAACTACCGGCCAAATATGACATGTGAGCAATAGAGCAGACCAGCGCGCGCGACAACATCGTGCACGATACGCGATATCCAATGAGCATGCAGCGATGAACAGAAAAACTGTACGTTCTGCCGGAGCTCAATAGAGGTAACTGGAAATCACTAAAATTCCCCATGCGGATGCATGTCATTGGTTAATCAATTTCCTCTGTAACTCAGTCGATAGCCAATAAGAGAACATATAAATGTAATATACCGTTTTTTCGCTTTTTTATTAACACAACAATTAATGATAATTATACGCTATAAACCTTGCTTGATCAATAAGAAACTTATATACGGAAGCACATATCAAGGTATGTTGTAGTTATCGAGAACTAAGGTAACTAAGATTCGGCCTCCGTGAAACGCATACTCCCTCGACTTCGCCAACCGAAGGTTGGCAGCAGTCGGGAGAAAAATTAAAAAAATTGTTTTGTTGATTTAATAAAACCGATTGATTGTATGTTGCCAAGCGTTTTGTTGATTCAACAAAATTTTTCCCTCAGTGTAGCAATAACAACGCCATTTACCTGAGAAGTGAGATACGGCGAGATAGAGTCGCTAAAATTGTTTGTTACAAAAAGTATTCTACTCCTCCCGGCTCTAGCGTCAAAACTATTGGTCGTAGGAAAAAACCTATACTTCCTTTTTTGTAGAGAATTTAATTCCCTGCAATATTGTATTAAACTATTTTAGCCTAAATCTAATAGAAACCGAGATATTCGCGAAAAACCGATTTTTTACCCCTTTCTTCCAAGATGGCGGCCGAAGCACACCACGGGGAAGGTCGGAAACTTAGTATGTCATTACTGACACCCAAACAAAGAGATTAAAATTTTTTGCAGCTTTGTCCTAATTAGTCAATTTATTTGTCATTTTTAACGACGTGCCGACTGGACTATATGACGAGAGTAAGTATAATACTATTAATATATAATTCGATAAAAAAAAAGATCGGAAAACCTTCTTTTGTTCCGCTTAATTGACCTGGAAATCTTAGACAGGTTGTTGCGCCGGACATGGTAGCCGACACGAGGTGATTCAATCGCCGTACGTGGGATTAGTCAGCTTCAAAGTATGGAAGCAAATGTCGTAGAGTGCTTCATTGTCGATGCAATAAGCTTGATCACTGTTCTCCACCAGTTGGTGAACCGGCGAGTAGCGTTATAGGGTTCCACGACCGTGTCGGAAACCTTGGGAGACGGTACCTCGGAGAAGGTGCTCATGATCCTGTCCGGGTACTCTTCTCGTATTTTTGTGATGAGCAGAGTGCTCATTCCGGAGCCGGTACCGCCGCCCAGGGAGTGCGTGAGCTGGAATCCCTGCAGCCAGTCGCAGCTCTTCGGCCTCTTTTGTTCCGCTAAGTTAAGACGTGTCTAATTATATAAACAAACATATTGGAGAGATACATTAATGCCCGATTTCACTAACGTCTTATCACAAAAATTATATAATTTTAATTATATTACGTCTCTTTCAGATATATGCCCTATATGTTTAAAGCCATGGTCTAACATCGCCGTCGGCGAACACCGTGGAGTGTGTAAATTGTGGTCACTTATTTGGCCAAAAATATATTAAAATGGCTACGCAGCAGTGCGAATCGTTGCCCACAATGTAACGCAACAGCTAAATCAACTGATGTTAAAGTACTTTTCGCCAATAAACTGACAGCAGTGGATACTGCTGAATACGACGTTTTGCAGAGTAGGTTATCTATTGTGGAACTTGAAAATCATACTTTGCGAACAGCATTAAAGCGTGCTAATGATTGTATAGAAAGTTTCGAAAACCGCATTGCATTATTACTTTCTGAACTGGAAAGTAATAATTAATCAATATTGATACTGACCTCTATTTTTATATGTATTTTTATATGATGACTTACGATTAGACTTACTTTTTTTACCACGATGTATATCGTTATTTGAAATTTTCTTGATTTTTAAAAGGGAAATGATGTATAAAAAACTTCCATGACTTTGTCGCGTTTTTGTAGAACGCAGTGGTATATAAAAGAGAGATAGGCTCAGTCGAGATCACACTTGATAATATTCATTATTTAGTTTCGCAATCTTTACATATACGTTATCCGCCATGATGTGCTGCTGTTCTCTCTTTTACTTTTACGATACAGGTAAGTTTGTAATTTGCGTAACCTCTGTAATCTGCGTAGCCTCTGTAACTTGGGCAGTCTGGGCCCATAACCTGTAGAACGCAGTGGTATATAAAAGAGAGATAGGCTCAGTCGAGATCACACTTGATAATACTTTATTAATTAACGACTTTATAAGCGTGACGTCGTGACGACTGTTACAACCGTATATACGAACGCGAGCGAGCGACCGGAAGAAGAAGAGTCGCGGAAGAGGAAGCTCACCTAGCGCGCCGCACAAGAAAAAAACAAAACTAAAAATACACTAGATATATCCGCGCGCCTTAAACTATGAACTAAACCTATATCGCTTCTTACTAGTTGTTGCTAGATTACCAACAGTTTTTATATTTGATCGACTGATCTCCCTTCATGATAGTACGGCAAGAATAATGAATATGCAAGCTGTCTAGACATTGAAACTATACTATAAAATGCAGGTGAAACTCTTCCGCGCATGAATCTACTGTTTAGTGAGATGCTTTCTTCTATTTCATCATATAACTTTATATATCATAGCAGTACATGTAATTGTTACGCGATTCGGTAAATATGCATAAAAAGACCGCACTCGCCCATGACCTTGACCTTGACATATGTTGTCAAGGTCACCCTCCTGAGTGACCTTCAGAAGTTTTTAGCCGGCGGTCGTTATTCGTTAAAAAGTTATTAACAAAAAAAGTTTGGAAAATATAGCAGCTATTTTGAGTATTGGAAGGCATAAACGACTAATATTACGTTTTTTTTTTTAAAGCAGAGAATACTTTATTTTGCGAGAAAGTCGCTGCTTTACCAAAACACAACATTTAAAGCAGTAAATTGTTGATAAATTAAAGTCTTTTTGTTAATGCAGTGAATACTTTATTTCGCGAGAAAGTCGCTGCTTTACCAAAACACAACATTTAAAGCAGTAAATTGTTGATAAATTAAAGTCTTTTTGTTAATGCAGTGAATACTTTATTTCGCGAGAAAGTCGCTGCTTTACCAAAACACAACATTTAAAGCAGTAAATTGTTGATAAATTGAAGTTTTTTTGTTAAAGCAGAGAATACTTACATAGGTTAGTTGACGCGCTTTAAACACATATATACTGTTAAAGCGCGTCAACTAACCTATGTAAGTATTCTCTGCTTTAACAAAAAAACTTCAATTTATCAACAATTACTGCTTTAAATGTTGTGTTTTGGTAAAGCAGCGACTTTCTCGCGAAATAAAGTATTCACTGCATTAACAAAAAGACTTTAATTTATCAACAATTTACTGCTTTAAATGTTGTGTTTTGGTAAAGCAGCGACTTTCTCGCGAAATAAAGTATTCTCTGCTTTAAAAAAAACGTAATATTAGTCGTTTATACCTTTCAAAAGATGCTATATTTTCCAAACATTTTTTGTTAATAACTTTTTAACGAATAACGACCGCCGGCTAAAAACTTCTGAAGGTCACTCAGGAGGGTGACCTTGACAACATATGTCAAGGTCAAGGTCATGGGCGAGAGCGGTCTTTTTATGCATATTTACCCGCGATTCTTGCCGTGCAAATTCTTCTCGTGCGAAATTTAAAATTTGGTAGAAATGTTTGTGGTTGTTCTAACTTCCGCAAATTTGGAGATATCGATCTATTTCTAATTTTATTATATTCTTCAGTCTTTTCTACTTCTATTTCATATATAATTCTTTAAGATTTGATTGGTCGCCGATATTTTTTCTTTTCTCTGAAATTAGCAAATTATTTAGCAAAGTCTAATCTGAATGCAATCTTTTAAATCAATAAATTAGCAGCTAATTTCATTTATTAATTGTCAATTTGATAAATATTATTTGAAATACTGTAAAAACGTCTTTGTCAACGCTGATAAATATTATTTGAAATACTGCCAAAACGTCTTTGTCAACGCTCGAACAATGGAAGAATTCAGTTATTGTAAGTTTAAATAAGAATTTATAAATTTTACGTAAGAAAATGAATATTTATTCTCTTTAATATATATATGAAAAAATTGAAAAAAAAAATTTGTGCAAATTAGAAATTTGTACTTGGCTTCCTCATCAAATTAAAATTGTGCAAATTAGAAATTTGCACTTGGTTTCCTCATCAAATTGAGATGTGCGATTTGATGCACATAGCAAAGTTACAATTTTGAAGTGAGAGAGTAGGAAGTTAGCAAATTGAATCCACAACGTATTGCTACGCGCGAAAAGCTTCCTCTATGAGGAAGAGAAACTAAAAATTATGCATCTAATAAAATACAAGATTCCTCATAGAGGAGCGCGTAGCAATACGTTGTGGATTCAATTTGCTAATTTCCTACTCTCTCACTTCAAAATTGTGACTTTGCTATGTGCAAATTTCCAAATCGCACATCTCAATTTGATGAGGAAGCCAAGTGCAAATTTCTAATTTGCACAATTTTTTGGTATTGTTATTATCTTGATCACTAGGAACTCGCAAAAAAGCGCACATGAATGGTGTAGATAATTCTATGCTCTGTTATAGGTATTTGAAACGTAAAAACTATAAAAATTTTTTTGTTCAGGAGAAATGTGGCTATCGCCCAAACTAGAACTAAACCAATACTTCCATTTTCAAAAAAATAGTGGCTTTTTGTTAAAAATAGATTTTCTTTAAATGGTTGCAAAAGGAATAAGTAAGCGACATATTGCGCAGAATTCGATATTCCATTTCTTAAATATTAGTTACACTATTGATTGGAGCGTCAGCATTACCGGCACATTTTGTCTCGCGTTTGATTGCATAACAAGGAGACGGTATGCAGACAATAGTCGAGGAGAGTGTCGCTCTGGGGGGCCTGAGCGATCCCCTTAGCGCCACGTCGCGACGTGTCGTGAACTCTTTCGATGCCTTATCTGACGGACACGATCAGGAAGTGATTGGAGACGACCTCGGTGAATTCTGTCTCCAGGAGATCGTAGGTCATGGTGGTCCTGATTGATCGCTCCTGAAATCGCTCGTCACGTATATATCCTATCGTCCATTAGTCGCGTCTGTCAGAGAACGAACGACGCGGAGTTGATCGAGTTTATCGAGTACCAGCTGAGGTTTCTTCGATTAGATCAACGTGGAACAATGCTTTGATTTATCGTGAGACCGTGAGAACTTTCTCTTGTATTAGATAACGTTTATCATCGATTAGCAATCAATGTTTATTTATATATTTTCGATTGCAATTTTAATATGAAGTAATTTTATTTTCTGAATTGATATAGCACGACGTTGAATATTTATTAGGATATTTATTAGAAGATATTAGAAAATATTAAAATATTTATTAGAATATTTATTAGAAAATTAAAAATGTAAGAAAGACGAGGAGAGGCATTTTTTTTTTTTTTTTAGGTATTTCATTATTTTACACTACTATTTTAAATTGGCACTCTCCGTTATCAACTTCGTGATCAAGATTTATTTTTCCGGCACATTATGAAACATATGTGATCGTGTTTTTTGATAAAAAAGTAGAAGCATCTGACATTCTGTCCAAAAGTAAAATTTTATTTGAACATCGATAAAGTACATATGTTGCATAGCTTATTACATTCGAAGAAAAGTATCCCACGCGTTATTTTTACGCAGAAACATTTAATTAAATCCTGTTACGTTTTAAATAAGGAATTTTTCTCTTACGCAACAGAAACTGTTATATAATCGAGTAATATGTAAATAAAATCAAGTACTATATGAAACAGCAGAAGAACTAACTTCAATTATTTACGTGGCGTAAGAATGCGAGCGAGAAACTCTGAACCAGTTGCTAGACGGTCGTTCGCGCTATCGTGTACCTACGCTAATTTAATGCGAGACTCGTTGATACAACCGTTCTCAAATCAATGAATTAATTTTTCACGCGGACGCGTTAGATCGCGCAATAATTAATCACACCCACGCAATCGCGAGCGTAGGCTTGAATTTGCCTGCGATCTTTGCTCTGCGCAAGATCGCCAGCAACATATCAGTTCAATTTCGCACTCGCTGACAATCGCGGCGTTGTCTAATTTCACGATGTGTTATCTAATCGTTGGCTTTGATCTACGAAGTCGTTGAACTCGGATAATTATTACGCGAGGCGGCGTGCGTTTGGCAGCGAGAACCTAAACTCATCGACTCTCGATTTTGTTAGCCTCACCATGGCGCTGTCTTCATTCATTCTCTTGTTGAAAGTGTTATACACATTTACCGAGCAAACCGCCGCCGTGTTATGTCTGACATCGAAGAGATTATTTGAACTAGCTTGTTTATCCGCTTTTTGATATTCCGCATAGCTGTTATAATTCTTAGAAGGAAATAATAGGAAAAAATCAGACTATCGGATATCGATCTATGTAGATACAATATCGAAATATATGACTAACAAAGGATAGATACGATCCGACAGATGTAACCTGACCAATTGGATGATTTTGTCACACACAGCACGCTGTTAGCACTTAGACTTAGAGAAATCACTGAGCGCTATTATTCAATCTGTCATGACATCCCCATGTCAATATAGCAGATTTAAAATAAAGTGCTACGTCACAAAGTCGCCTACACCTGATTTATAGCACTTCATTTACAGTACTCCTTTATGACACCGTGCTCTTTGAAATAATGCTGACGATTAAAATATTTAAGTAAGAGATAAATGAGACAGTTGCAAGAGGGAGAGAGAGATAGAAATCTACTTTCTCTTTACTCATTACATATATATTTCCATAAATTATGTTCGTTAAATTTGCAAACACATTACACGTGTATTCATATTGCATAAATGCTTCTCCAGTAACTGGCACGTTTCCAACCACCGTTCGTTCCTCCATTTCCATTAATCTTATTCGCATAAGATATTAGTCTCGCGGCCTTGAAAAATATTCCGTTACTTTTATTAGGGCATTTCAGTGACAACTGTACCGTCTTGAAGCGCATAACTTGTATTAAAGTAATGCTATAAAAATTCTTTATGTTTTATTCGAAAATGTCGATTAGCAGTTTTTAATCTTTGGTTAATATTTTTTAGTCCCGTATCATTATATCCTTAAAGCATAAAGATTTAATATTAATTTTGCTTAAGAGAAAAATAATTTATTTCTAAAACACTTTACACTTTGCCTATACTTTTTCCGCACTTAAGAATTAAGATTAGAAATTTAAGATAATGATAAAACTCAGCTTTTCAATTTCCAACATTAAATGTATCAATAACCGGAATAATATCGCGACCAATTATGGAAATATTCAAACCGGATATCGCGAGGTCGCGAGGTGGACCAAACAAAAAGAGAAACGAGCAACAACCTCTCGAAACTTCCGCGTACGGCGAGACGCCACGTTCGAATTTATCGCTAGCGTATTTCGACCACCCAGAAAACGAGGAGTCGGCGACACGATGCGAATCCAAGACAGAGAGTTTCGTACACGTATACGCATCAAGGAAGGAACCGCTTCTATAGGTCAACTTAGAATAGAATCGAAGCAAGTCGAAGTCGTCGTCGCCGCCGCCGCCGCCGCCGCCGCCGCCACGCGTTTCTGCGCATCTATGCGTGTCATGAAATCACACGCATGCGTACACACATACACGTGTAAAACTAGACGCGTGATAGACCAGGCGTGAAACATCGGGAAATTGATTTCATGAGGCGAATGAAGCTGGGGAAACTTCAATAAACTGGAAATAAAATTGATCTTTTCATTAAAGTTGAACATGTTTAACGAATTAGCAACCTCTTTTTAGTATAAGGGACAGAAAAACATGAAAGCTCAATTAAATCATGGTCAATATTAATTGACATAGTTATTCCTAAAAACTTCTTTATTATTGTGTAATTTTTAACACAATTTTTTTAATAAAAAAAGTTATTATAAAAATTATATTGACGATAAGCACGAAAAAAAGTCAACAAATTGTTCTTTAGTTTCTTTTCTATTTTCAAAAATTATTTTTTAAAAAGTAACAAGTTTATTTTTTATAATTGGTGTTGTATATTTGTGTACACTCTTTAAACATGTGTCTCTCTCTCCACACAGATTTTAAAAAACGAAAGATTCTTGCGTGAAATTATATAATATAAGGAAGAAGCTAAACTTTTGATAGAATGACCATTTTCGTTTTATAAGCAAGATATCGTGACGCAAAACCCTGACGCAAATATTAGAGATACGCCAATTGGATAATACATGGACGTTTATCGAAATTCTTGGACCATTATCGCACTAAACTTTAATTAATGGCAGATAGTCTCTTATCTCTCGCAAATTGGGCGAACCGCAGACTGGAATCTTAATGTAGATAACCCTAAGAGTTCCTCATTCTTTCCCTCAGAAGAATCTTATAATAAAAGTTGAAAAAGATTCGTTCACCATTCTTATGCATTTTATTGCATTCTCGTGTCTTGTAAAAAAGATTATCTCTATTGGATTTTTAAATAATTATTAATATACTAAAATAAAGACTATAATTATTTTCTTTATGCACATTGTAATTGTTTTGTACCAAATATTTGTATTTTCCAAATTTTTTATTATTATCAATTAATTAGTAAATAATAAAAATAAATATTCATTTTTATGTATTTATTTTCTTAATGCATTAAATAAAAATTTATGTATATTCAAGCTCAAATTACCTTATAATCAATGATTAATCGTTTATCATAAAACAATTAATTAAACTATAAAAGTATCAAATATGATTACGAATCTGTCGTAATAAACAAAACAAATGCAAGTGATCATTAGTCAATCACAGTGATCACACGCGTATAAGACATGACTAATTATATTTGTATAGTGAGACATGATTAATTACATTAGTATAATCGCATTTTGTGCATCTCGGATTGCAGCAATTTCTCATTCAGCGACAATCTGGTGAACGTTGAGATTTGCGGTGGGGGGAGACGATCACCCTTATCATCTCTCTTGGTTGCGACGTGGAATGAAGGTCTAGGTCTAACAAACGTCACACGAAGTCGCGAAGCTTCAAGGGTGCTTCTCCCTGCATCACGATAATACAGTCTCGAGGATTCGACGATAAATTCACGACGCCATGAATAATGCATACGCGTGCCACGCGAATTCATGAAGCCGCGACGTCGAGACGACGACGATGACGGTTACTCGCGTCTCGCAGACTCGTACTCCACTTCCCAACTTCCCTCGAGGTTCGAGACAATAGCGGGGAGAGCAATCTCGAGCCACCCAAACGATTTGAAATTCTAAGAATTTGCATCCCTTAGAAGGATTTAGCCGAATTAAACAGTGTAACTTAATTAGTTCCCTCTGAATCTCTTTACGGAACAAGTTATAAACTTTCCATCGCGGTGCGTCATCATTTATCAATTTAATGTTGCGACAACGATGAGCAATTCAACTGAAAGCCGAACAAAATTAAACTCTCTAATTAATATTACGCTTCGTTCATATATAAACTCACGCTAAGGCTTGGTATAAAAACCTCCGTTACATATGCAATTAAATTATTGTATTATGCATTAACTAACTATATTCTTGAACTATAATTACAACCCAGTAAGCAAGGAACATTAAAGTAACATTTAGAAATATTGATTTTATGTGTATTTTTTGAACGTTTTAATAATATTGTATATATATATATATATTTTTTTTTTTAATATTATTTTGTGTAATATAATTTTTTTTAATGTTAAAATATTTTGAAAACATTACAGGACATATCTTTTAAATGTTACTCCAACATTTATTTGAAGTTAATACAACCGTTCAGAATTGCTAATAATTTGGACTCAAAACTAATGTTTGTAATATATTAATTTTCTGTTGTTAATGTTGTCACAGTGTTAGTTTTTATATTACAAAATAATCATATTACATTTTATATTACAAAATATAAAAAAATATTACAAAATAATATTTAAAAAAAATATATATAATATTATTAAAGCGTTCAAAAAATACACGTAAAATCAATATTTCTAAACGTTACTTTAATGTTCCTTGGTTACTGGGCGTATTTTGTATAAATACAGTCCTTAATATTGCATTTGATGTTATTCCGTACGATGTATATTCAATGTATATTCAAGATGTAAAGATAACGTTTCACCAATCATATTGAAAGTTTTCAAATTAAAACTGGTTAAATCGTCTCCGAGTAACTCACATTACCGGGTAACATCCAAATCACGTTTCAAAATACCAGTTCTCGTCCGATCACTGAAGTCAAGCAACGTTGAGCGTGGTTAGTACTTGGATGGGTGACCGCTTGGGAACACCGCGTGATGTTATCCAATTTTTTTTTGCCTCATGAAATCTAGTCTGGGTATCGGGTGCCAATACAAGAAGGAGAAGTTGCAGCGTTTATTTCGTATTATTCTAATGTTTGAATCTCACTGTCTGCCTGCTGTTACAAGAAATTGATGACTCGAAATATATATTCTAAATACATTAAAACTTTATTTTTAAACAATTATACTTAATTATAATAAGTACCTAACTTATAAATTTTTTGTGTAGTTATTTCTACTTTGTAGAAAATATTATCTTTTGCTCTAAATATCTTTAAAAAAATCTTTATATACTTTATATTGATGTATACAAAATTTAGTTATATAAATTAATTGTTAGTCTTATATGAACGATATACTTTATATCTACCGCCTCTAGTCTTCTCTCTTACAGATACTACAGACTAATTGAACGCCGGCATTGATGCAACAATTGCACCTGATATTTCCGTGTGCGGCGTATCACGCACGCGTTGATTCATACTGCATAACGTTAAAGAATATGCTTGCAACTTAATAGAGCGATAAATATACGACACGCAGAATTGTAATCTCCGTAATAGATTATAATCGAGTAAGTTTTATGGAGAAGTTGCCCATTCCTCATAGCCGCGTGCCATTGATGATGCTTTTCGCGAACATCTTAATTGGAACTTAATAAATTCCTGATGACCAAGCTTGAAAACCTGTTTGATGCTCATCGCATCGCGCGCGCGCGCATCCGAATAAAGGCAGAAGTGTAAGATTTTCGAGTCGCTTACGTTTTACTTGTTATGCATCGTTTATTAATGAGCGATAATTGGTTAACGTTCAATGGAGATTGGGGGATGTGATAAAAGTGCATTATTCGTGAGACACGCGAACTTCCGAATATATTTGATTTCCACTTCCTAATAAATAAAATTTATGATAATTGTATATCTATAATAATATATCATGCATGCATGAAATTCACGTGATTAAATATACAGTTTTGAGAAGAAATTTTGTAATTTTGAATAACGCTCTTGTTATTCGATTTCCACGTCCGTATTTATTTATTTAATTAAATTTTGATTCAACAAGACTGAACGAAAGTGCTAATACTTCTTCTAAACAATAGCGAAGTTGATTGTGAAATCGCAAAGCCGCATAAATCAAAATTTACTTTAACATTACTGTAAGCCACAATGTTTGCTTGCTGAAAGTACAAGTACTAAATCACGAAGCTGTTCAAACGTATACATTCTTCTCAAAGTAACTGACGTAAATGTCGAGCTATATATTGTCATAAATTAATATCTTCGTTAATCATTTGTCATGCATAAACGTAATTCGTAACAGCGTTATTATTCTCGGTTATTACTGTAATTTATTGTTATTGAATCTTAATATTTAAAAATCGTTACAGGATTGTTAAACCTCCGATATCTTTTGTATGTTAAATAGTTTCTCAGGCACATGTAAAAATTAATTTTTTTTTTATTGAAAAAATTACTTGATGCATGAGATATACTGATGTTCCAATTTCATTAACTTTTTACAAGTACTTGCAGATTAATGACTGGTATAGTAGTATATATGGTATAGTAAATACGTTCGTATTATCGTTGCGCGATTATTTGATTCACGGAGTTACTACTATCTCGTGTCTATGATAAAGCGCATTAAGAAATAGCAATTGTATCCATGGAGCGCGCTGAAATAGTGGCCAACTAAATATAACTCGCGGCAGCAGCGGTGCGGCCGAGTCGAAAGACAAATGAGGTACCTTCGGTAACTGTACCTGAACGCGCAAACCGCGGTTCGCGCAAAAGTTCATTGCTTCCTACTGCCGGATTCCGGGTCAGCGCACGTCTCTCGAACGCGGAGACGTCCAAATTCGTCCGACGGAGACACGCGAGAAATAGTAGACCTCGACGAAGCGCATTGCGAGCAAAACGAAACAGAAATTCGACCTTGCGAATTCATTCCTCTGTAGAGTAGTATGCAACGATACTTGATCGAAAAATCATTCGAATTGGTTATTTCGGAAACGCACCCACTCAGATTTTAAATATTATTTGATGTTATATGAACATATATTTATTTATTTAATAACGTTTACGATAAATAATCAAAAACATTCTACAACGATAGTAACCTATTATAACAAGAATTTCGTAAGAAAGATAAAGATAAAGAAGAAAATAATGGAAAAGAAAATTGTGTACTCCAGTAATAAAATGTCAAAGTATTTTATATTTAGCGCTCCTTTAATTATCCGAAAAATCTAATCAATCTAATTATGACTCCGTACAACCACTTACCCGATTGAATCTTCAAATGCTGTTAATGTGCTATGAAAAGGATTTATTGACACTTTGCGGGACGAATATTATACGAGCAATTGTTGCAATTGCTGCAAACGAATAATCTATTACCTATTATATTTTATACCATCATTTATAATAAAGATTATTTTTGATACGTCACGAATCGAACATTTATCATTATTTATATCCAAAATTTGCATAAAATAAATAGCCACGAAATGTACTTTTCTTCTACCTTTCTTCGTACTTCGCGACTATTGCAGAATGACCGTTTGATTTAAAAGGGAGAAATCTTATACGACGTAAGAGAGATAAGAAAAACACTGACGTAAGAAAATAATACGTACACAGAACATTTACCGTCCCGCTTTCAAGCTGCGCGACAGTGACATCAGTTACTCCAGTCCAACGGTATCGAGATATCGAAAATCGTCCTGTCATCGAGACGCATTACTCTCCGAACGTCAAACTGGTTTCACTTTCCTTTCGTCGTGTGAAACCGCGCGATCGAGACGATATCGCGCCGAAGTACCTGCTTATCGCCGATCTATCCCTCCCTCCCTTTCTTTTTCTCATCGAAAAGAGATCCAACGTCAGCATGAAGGGATCGTGTACCGTCACGTCGGATCCCTATCGGGCTATTAATGCCTCTTCGGCCACAATAAAGCGTGCGCGCGCGCGCGCGCGAGCACGAGCGACGGAGAACCTCCCCGTTTATCCAGATATTACAAATAAATAATTAAGGACGCGCACCAATCATGTGGCCCGTGGAAGCCATTCATTATGAAGATTAAGTCGTTCGACCAACCCCCTCCTGGACCGCGTCTCTTTCGTCTCCACCCCGGGACCACTGGCTAAACAAACGATCCACGATTCTCTATCTAATACCCACGCGCGCCGCTTTTCAATTTACATACTTCCGATAAGTTATTCCGGGGCTCGGGGGAAAGATATGCGCTATAAATTTCGGCTCGTTTTCGTTGACATAATGTATACTTATGTACCTCGATAATTGGAGAGGCGTTGTTTCTACAACGCCTACGCGAAAAAAAATTTCGATAACCCCTTTGACTATCCCTATTCAGGCTTTGCCATCGCCATAGATATAAAAATTTATGAGAAAAATAGGATGCGCGAGTTTCGCTTGCACGATTTTTTACATAAGATGGTCGCGATATGTCTTGTGGTGCTTGGGATTATGATATAACATAACGTTAAGGGGGGAGGTCCGTTTTAATGGAATTTTTTAAATTAATTTTCATAAATTTTTCATGTTAAAATAGTAAAACCGATTGAAAAATCCTTTTGCGTACATATTTATTAGTATTTTTTTATGCTTATACAAATTTTTATAAGACATTTTGTTGAGTCGTACTCGCTTGGCGCCCTGGACCGCAAGAGGCAGCAATTTCATCAGTACCCACGATTGCGCCCGTTTGACTGATCTGAAACAAAAAATCCAGGTATATTTTGGTTTGGCAGATGACCCTTTATAGCCCGTAACTCAATCGCATTGAAAAAAAAAAATTACAAAATAGCGCTACGATAACGATTTTTTTTAAATACTCAAAATAACTGCTACATTTCTCAAATTTTTTTTGTTAATAACTTTTTAACGAATAACGAGCGCGGGCTGAAACCTTCTAAAAGGAGGGTAACCTTGACAACATACTAAAATATCAAGGTCATCCAAGGTGGTCCCCTCCATGTACACAATTACCCTATTTTTTTTTATAATTTACAAGTTATAAATCATATAATTAATTTCAACTACAAATAAAAAGTCTAACGAGATATTATAAATGTCGGACATTGTTACTTTGTCATAATATCTTTCAAGCGCTGAGATCTCGAAATTAGATTATGCGTAGTTTTTAAAATAATTCCTCTGTTAAAAATATGATCCGCGCCTTCACGAACATCTTCCCGGACAAGACCGCGTTCGTTGACATGAAACTTTATCTGTGATGAAGTCAAGTCGACGATAAGAAGCAGTTTGTAATGGGCGGATCGGTTTGATAATGAAGTCAACGAAGTGATATCTGGAAGAATTAAATAATTTATATACGAAAGGTTCAACCGCGCGACCAGCCCATATGCCGTTTCGTTTTGTAAGAGTCTCCGCGTCCGTAAATGAATGAAATGTTTCAAGAGCGAATCTCGTTTTACAGTGTTTGTCACACACATACATCCGACTAAGTATCTGACTTCGATTCAAGTTTTATTCAAATTTTACACACCATCAGTCTCACTTTCAGCCATAATCGTCACGGTCGTTATGCGTGTCATGATAAGTGAGTTATCAATGCCAATGTCTGTAAAGCAGTAGTACGTAGTACGTAGTATCGCACGTACGAAACAATGTAATACATTCACAATATTCACATGCATACACGCGTTTCGAGGGGCAAATGAGATATGTCTCTCAACACTGAATGTTCGTGTCAATAAAGACTCGATAAAGACACAATTATAAATGTTACTGTATTGTGAAACGATTTATATCATCATTTTAATTAATTTGCCACGCAAAAAGAAATCAAATAAAAATTCCTAATATTAAAAGAAGCCTAACATGCACGTCAAAATAAAATTTTGTTTGCAGTTCTTCAGTTTGCGAGTAAATATTGTTAAATAAATGTAATATATTGATGTGCTTGAATTAATAGGTTGTAACAATTAATCTTCTTCACGAAATGCGGTGAAGATCGTTAACTTCTCCAGAGCTTTATAGGGCGGATTTAAGAACGACATTAATTTCCTCCATCCCATGCGTTCATCCATCGATGCGATAAGATCGCCTATATATATTACATAAATATATATATATATATATATATATATATATATATATATATATATATATATATATATATATATATATATATATATATAATAAACAATATATACATATATATTTGTTTTCCTTGTCACATTTCACTGCGCACGCGAGGCATACACGTGCATTGTTCACGTGTTGCCTATACGAGGCTGCACATGTGCGCGATGCGCTACGTAAGAATAACCTGTTGCACGTCAGCGACCATACAGCTATTCTTTTCTTACACGGCAAGACCGACATCATAAACAGAGCACCTTATGCGGAGTATATAGGGTGTCCCTCGCCAGCTGTATTTTTTCTTGAAATTTTTATACATAAGTTACTTAGATATGCTATACCGTGATTTAATCAAGACCTTTTTATCTTTCTTATCGGACTTAATATTTGCTATAAAGAACAGATTCTCTTCCATTTTTATTTTCTTGCTAATAATATTACTGTAAAACTTTTCTTATTTAAAATAAAATGTTTATTATATCTAGATCATTTAAAAAATATATATGTAATTCTTCTATGAAAAATGAGATAAGGAAAAATTTTGGCAATTTGAAAGTTATTGCAAATTCTCGTATTACTATATTTAAAATTTGCATTATATAACTGGCGATTATCGAATATTATTCAAAATATATAATACATCGAAATAATATGCTAATTAGATTTTTATTATTTAAAAACAAAAGAATTTATTTCTGTTTTTTAACCAGAATTATTTTTAAAGATGTATGTCAGAATTTCGAAAATAACAACATTGCCATTATATTTCGCTAAGATGTTTAATAATGTATTTCGTTCCTACATGTGAAATTTGAAGTCAATTGACCGTATCGATTTCAAGAAAATAATTATTAAATATAGCTGTTTTAAGACTTAGTTTTATGGCAAACAGGGTACATATTGACTATTTATTTACGACAATATCTGTTATACTAACAAGAACGAAATAAAAAACATATTAATATAAACTAGAACTTTCAACGAACATATAGACCATAAAATATAATCAGCTCACCGCGTAATTTAGGAATAATTGATCTTCAAAATCTGACTTTTGAGAAAATCTCATTCTTGTTGACATCTACCTTCTGAAACTTGGCAACAATAACCTATAAAACGCGCGTAGTATAAATGTATAATCTCCAAACATTAGTTCGTTATGTAAAACTGTTCTTTTTCTATACAACACTTCAAAAATCGAAAGAAGAAAAAAGGAAAACAATATTAAATAAACAATATTAAATAATCTGGTAAATATGCATAATAGGGGACCCAGCCCCAATAACTTTGACCTTGACATATGTTGTCAAGGTTACCCTCCTGAGTGACCTACAGAAAGTTTTAGCCGTCGCTCGTTTTTTATTAAAAAGTTATTAACAAAAAAAGTTTCAAAAATATAGCAGTTACTTTGAGTATATTGAAAGGCATAAATGACTAAGTGTATGTAAAAATAGTACATGTATGAACAAAGAAAAGTCATTTAAAGCAGCTAATCGTTGATACATTGAACAGTCTTTTTGTTAAAATAGAGATAAAAAAATACAGTAATATTGTTATGACAGATTTCTTAATCTCACAACGGTGATACACGCTTAAGTATACGTATACATTTATTATAGTTATTATAAAGGATATGCTTTGCTCATTATTTGGAAAAAACTGTCAATACGTTCGTTAAACTTGTAATATTTTTTAAACATGAATTCAGCAAGATATGCTTGATAATGGTATGTACGCGTACCATAGCGTGGTATTGCTGCTCTCATTTCACGCCATAATCGCTCTATGTTTTGTGTGTAAGCACCTGTAGTGGGATCAATAAAATTTTTTTTATAATTAACTGTTTTATGTTGGTAATTTAAATTATGTAATTCACTGTACGCTTTACAACAGTCCGAATGAATAATCGATTCTGGCGCTATGTAACGAGTTATTATAGGAATTAGCGATTAGGTACGGGAACAATAAAAAATTTGTGGCTGTCTCGTTCTATTCCTCCGAGAACCCATTGTCTTTCAACAATGCGGCCTTTATTGTGTTTTCTTTTTTCTAATTTTGCCTTGCCTATTTCAACAATAATTCCGCGTCCGTCGATTTGTTGTTGATGGTCAGTAACCCATTGCATTAGAAGCTATTGATAGTAACAAATAAAAAAATAAAGAAAAAAAAGAATAAAAAAATATGTTCAGAAGATGTTTAATATTTATCTCACGACAAAAGTTGGTCCAGTCAACTATTATATGATCGGTAATCTGTAGTTCTTGTCGTAGAAAAGTATGCCGTGGGGGATGTACATATAAAAAATACGCAATAAATCGACATACATCTACCATAGCAAGATGTTTAGCAAGATGATTGTTTTGCGAACCAAGTACCATGAAAAATACTTATTTTAAAATTGCAAGTTTTTCTTTGTCCATACCTATATAACTGCAATATGATTGTAATTCTAATTACATTAGTGGTTTTACTATTTTTTAATCTGTGTATTAATACATGCAGATCCAATGTGGGCAACGGTGGACAGTCCAGCAGTGGACAACCAATGTCTGAAATCTACAACTCAATTTTGGATTTTGTTAATGCTATACCAGATGACATTTTGACGGAATATATACCAAAAAAAAACAATAGCGTTGACGAAGTAAAGCGTATTGGAATACTTTTATCAATAAAATAGACGCACTTACACAGCTTATATGTTTCTAAGTACACATAGAAAAATGTAAACAAGACTCACAATCAATCAAAGTTAGAGTTCCTATAATAAGTGATGGAATTTGGGGAATGGGAACGAAAACAGACTTCGTTATGTGTGACCAAAATAAACTTTACTTTTTGATCGTGATAACAACGGTCTTTTCAGCACGAGAGCTAGCGAGGAGGAAAGTGGAAGTACGCAACGAAACAAATAAACGCGGAAGGCGATAAAGGCGCCTTTACATTAGTTTACAGAAACATGAACTATAGAATACATACATAATATAAATATCTTAATTTGCCTTAAGTCCACATTTCTCAACACATATGAATCCAAGACACAAATTCTACATTGCAGCAATAAGTTCTACAAGCAAGTTCGAGGACGAAAAAGACAAAGAAAAACTTGCAATTTTAAAAGAAGTATTTTTCATGATACTTAGTTCGCAAAACAATCATCTTGCTAAACATCTTGCTATGGTAGATGTATGTCGATTTATTGTGTATTTTTTATATATACATCCCCCACGGCATACTTTTCTACGACAAGAACTACAGATTACCGATCATACAATAGTTGACTGGACCAACTTTTGTCGTGAGATAAATATTAAACATCTTCTGAACATATTTTTTTATTCTTTTTTTTCTTTATTTTTTCATTTGTTACTATCAATAGCTTCTAATGCAATGGGTTACTGACCATCAACAACAAATCGGCGGACGCGGAATTATTGTTGAAATAGGCAAGGCAAAATTAGAAAAAAGAAAACACAATAAAGGCCGCATTGTTGAAAGACAATGGGTTCTCGGAGGAATAGAACGAGACAGCCACAAATTTTTTATTGTTCCCGTACCTAATCGCTAATTCCTATAATAACTCGTTACATAGCGCCAGAATCGATTATTCATTCGGACTGTTGTAAAGCGTACAGTAAATTACATAATTTAAATTACCAACATAAAACAGTTAATCATAAAAAAAATTTTATTGATCCCACTACAGGTGCTTACACACAAAACATAGAGCGATTATGGCGTGAAATGAGAGCAGCAATACCACGCTATGGTACGCGTACATACCATTATCAAGCATATCTTGCTGAATTCATGTTTAAAAAATATTACAAGTTTAACGAACGTATTGACAGTTTTTTCCAAATAATGAGCAAAGCATATCCTTTATAATAACTATAATAAATGTATACGTATACTTAAGCGTGTATCACCGTTGTGAGATTAAGAAATCTGTCATAACAATATTACTGTATTTTTTTATCTCTATTTTAACAAAAAGACTGTTCAATGTATCAACGATTAGCTGCTTTAAATGACTTTTCTTTGTTCATACATGTACTATTTTTACATACACTTAGTCATTTATGCCTTTCAATATACTCAAAGTAACTGCTATATTTTTGAAACTTTTTTTGTTAATAACTTTTTAATAAAAAACGAGCGACGGCTAAAACTTTCTGTAGGTCACTCAGGAGGGTGACCTTGACAACATATGTCAAGGTCAAAGTTATTGGGGCTGGGTCCCCTATTATGCATGTTTATGACAAAATTTTCTAGTGTTAAAAAAAGAAATAAACATTTTAAAAATTTGTATACTCAATTTTTATTATAAAGCGTGAACAATGCATACACTAATCGTTATATGTATATATGGTCATTATTAGTCTGTTGGACGCGAGAATCGTAATTTGGATTGAGCATTCCATTAATCGCTCTGAAATTGTGCTTATTATAGGATGGCGTATAGGATTATGAATAACATCCTTAAGGGTCCTTTGCAAAATTTACACTGTAAATTTTTTGCAAGTGTTTCTACTTCAATAATTCGCCGTCCTTTGATTGGAAATAGCTTTTCATGCGATAATAGTGGAGTATTAGATTTTAGGCGTCTCTTTTGTTGGCCCTCAATGATTTTTTGTCTTTTTATAATTTGTTTTTGAGTAGCAAATTTTTCTTTTAACCTCTTTGGAGAAGATTTATTAGAATTATCCATATTTTTAATCTCTTCAGCTTTCTTCTGTGTTTTCTTACACTTTTATTTATGAATGCAGTAACGCTATAAACCAGGATGACAATCTCATTATTTAGTGCTGCAACGTTGCCAAATTTCAATCATAATATAATTTAGTTTTTGCAACAATATAATTATTGTTTCAAAGAAGCAATGCTGATATTTATTATTATATAAATAAAATAATATATTAGACACATAAAATGTTACTAATTCTGCTGATAAAGAAATAATCCAAAATACCGATTTTGTGTTTCATACATTGTTAAAGGTTAGAGGATGAAATTTAAAGTATTTAAACCAATACCATGAGTTAGGTTTATTTTGTTATTTTTAACTACCATGTGCGTCAAAATTTATTAGTTTGAAACAAAATACGATTATTTTAACTCCATTGGTTTAGTCAAATTAACATTGTTTTAGTTAAATTAACTATATTATATTATACTATTTAATATTGAGTAGGAGCAGTGGCGACCTATGAAATAGTTAAAAATTACTCAAAATTGAGTTTAATTTAACCCTATGAATTTAACAGTGTAAATTGGTAATGAAATCAAGAGAGCTTCTATGACTTATTTTATAAATTAATTTCTTCTAAATTAGCTAATAATTTAAAAAAAAATAAATAGCAAACTAAAAATGGAATGGAAACTAAAAATGGAATTTTATATGATACTGACTTCTATTTTTATATGTATTTTTATATGTATTTTTATATGATGACTTACGATTGAACTTATTTTTTTTACCACGATACATATCGTTATCTTAAATTCTTTTGATTTTTAAAAGGGAAATGATGTATAAAAAACTTCCATGACAAATTTGTCGCGTTTTTCTTTGCTTTTTTGCTTATTAACTTTGCTAAAACCGTTTGTTTTATTTAAATATTAAATACCTTACGATTATTGACGTATTAATATTTTAACTTTAACGTCTGTAAAACGCATCATATATATATCGCAATAGCCTACTCTACATTTGAGATACCTATATAGTTTGGCGCAGTTAAAATGTTAATATTTCAAAACTGTCCTCACAACTTAAGTATCGCTACAGATTCACAATTCCGCATTAGAGCAACTACGCTGTTCAATATAGTCATTACATTACTACACCTTGCTGTTTTTATGCGAGATTTCTGCGGATGCTCCCGCAAGGATGTGTAGGAAGCGCAGCAGGAGAGACGCAGTGAAATAGCAAAATTGGTGCAACCGCAACGAAACCGCAATCGATCGTGCTACTCTTACCGCTTTTCCGCGTGCAGTAAAAATCCGATGAAATCATTAACGTAAAAACTTGGTTTATTCTCGCGCGATACTATGTTTATGTCTATTACGAAAATTTACTTCGAACGCAATACCTTTAAGTTCGAGCATATACTTTATTTTCTAATGTTATTTTGAGCTCTAAGTAGAAAGATTAAAATAGGTAATGAGTTAAATTAATTAATATTGATTATATAGAAAATATAAAATATAATTTAAAAACAAATTT